>ML742155.1:0-56633 GCA_009193465.1 Aspergillus avenaceus | reverse complement strand
TTTTTTTTTTTTTTTTTTTTTTCTTTATTTTGTTTTTTTATGGCGTCGCATGGCTCTGAGATGCTTTTGTTTTCTTTCTCTTTCTTTCTTTCTTTCTTGCTTTTGGTGGATATTTCCGTTATGATGACTGTTCTTTTTCTGAACTACCTTTGTGAGAAAGAAAAGGAAAACAAACCAAAAAAAATAATGGTATGAAGAAGAAGATTTGTATATGGAGAATGAAATATCACGTAAGGATGTATATATCAATTTGGTTTTATTAGAGTGAAAGGAACGATTGGAGTGGTTTAAAATCCCGACGAAGCTTAGTTAATGCGGGCAAATTGTCAGCGACTTTCAACAGCAGAATCAAATCCTCTTCCCCAAACGTTTCCCTCTCACTTGTTCTGCGGTTCTCAGTTCGTCCTTGTCCCCCCATCGATCTGAGAACCTGCCGCGACTGAATTATCATTAGATTCACTCTTTTGATATTACTACCTTGTTTGATTCCCGTGCAGAGCTGTGCTCCGCAGGTTCTGCCCCGCTGATTGACGAAGACCTTTATCTGGTACGGGGAAACCGTATCATCCATGCCCAGAGATGTCAGACGGTCTCTCAGAAGCGGATAAAGTATGTTGTCTTTTCTTTTCTTTACATTTTCCCCTTTGATTTCTTCTCTCTCATATTCAAGTGTCTCTTATTGGGGGAAAAAATTATATGGGTTAGTTCTAACTTCGAAAAATAGATCCGCAATAAGCGCTTAGCGAAGCTTGGAAACCCAGTTCCATCACCCAAACGCGAGGACTCGGCTGAATCATCAAGTCGACCCCAATCTCCTTCACGACCTGCATCGGCCGCCGGATCTTCACGGCCCCAGTCGAGAGCGAATAGTCGAGCGAGTTCCATTGCGCCGTCGCCGAGACCAGGTGTAGAGCAGAATGAAGGGAAGCGGATCAAGATAACCCCAGCAGCCTCAGGCGCTGAGCGGTCGCAACCAGTCACACCAGTTTCGGGCACTCCGCCACCACCAAAGGCAGAAGAAAGTATTGAGGCGTTTGAGGATCGTACTTTAAGTGCTGTATTCAAGCTGACATTGCGGGATGATCGGCAGCGAGACATTCATGGGCAAAGACTGACGTTCCTTTCCAGTCTCAAGAGTGAGCTCGAGGAACAGGGTCGGGAACTCCGTATTGAAACGGCAGTTTTGGACCAGGCACTGTTGGAGGCTGCCTCTAATGCCCCTCAGCAGAAACCTCTGGATTACCTGTTGCCCTGTTGGCGGAGGATATGTAGGCTGCACAAGGGATTCCGCCGCGCCCGTGAGGATGACCCGAAGTTCAATGTCATCTGTGAGGCTCGGCGCTTGTGCCTGAGTTATTGCATGTTCGCCATTACCATGCCAGAGATGTTTGGGTAAGTTCTACTGCCTTCCGTGCAAGTGACAGATGTGATGCTGACGGGCATCGCTATCATAAGGGCCGAGTCAACTGGACAGTCTACCCTTAAGTCTTACCTTCTTCTCGATCCCGAAGATGACAAGGGAATCGACCTGGAGTTCTTGAGCGAGGCGGTCAAAAGGTTCGACGAGGATGAGAACATCAAGCCAGCATTTATTACTGCTGTGGAAGACATGAGTCGGGAACTCGCGGCAATGACCATTAATGATGACTATAAGCCGTACGTGACAGTATGTTTTGATACTCCATCCTCTTCCTACCCGGGCGTTTTGTCAACCTCATTTGCAGGCTTTGCGGAACCTCGTGCGCCACGCCGTCGTAGGTGCTGCGATAACAGAATCACCTCTGTTCAACGCTTCCCAAGATCCTGCAGTGTTTGAGCAGAAGACCCTGCTCGGGCCATGGTTTCGCTTGTCGCCCTTGCAAGGTGAAGTGACCATGAGCTATTTCTCCAGCCCCAAGACAAGAGACCAAGGTTATATCTTGAACGCACAGCGATCGCTGCGGATGATGCAGCAGATGCTGAGCTCGGATCTATTTGATATCGTCAACCATCTGATTCGGGCATCGAAAGATGCGCGGGAAAGAATCTTGGATTGGTTTGCGGCAGCCTTGAACATCAATCACAAGCGTCGCGCTATGCAGGTCGACCCTAAGACCGTGTCATCCGATGGCTTTATGTTCAATCTCACAACATGTCTGGACCAGTTGTGCGAACCATTCATGGATGCAACGTTTACAAAGGTAGTCTCAATCCCCAGTTGGTCCACTACTGACCCTGCTAACGGGATCCCCAGATCGACCGGATTGACGCAGCATACCTGCACCGAAACCCGCGGGTCGACATGAAAGACGAGACCAAGATCAATGCTGACCAGCATGCGTCTGACGCTTTTTATGCCAAGAAGGTCGAAGGCACCAATAACTTCATTACAGAAATATTCTTCCTCACCGTGGCCGCACATCACTATGGCAGCGAATCCCTGACCTCAAAACTGGATCAGCTGGACAAAGACCTACGGCACATGGACAGCACCATCAGCCGATTCGAGCAGGAACGGCACAGATGGAGCGGCAACCCCATGCAATTGAGGGTGTTCGAGCAGGCTCTTCAGAAGTACAAGGACAAGTTGGATCTTGGCCTTGCCTTGAAATACAGCCTTCAGGGTGTCTTGTTCGATGATCAATGGCAAGCCCGTTCTATGTTGTTCATGCGATATGTCATCGTGTTTCTCTTGAGGCTTGTGTCGGGCGCCAACTTCCCGAAGGAGCAGATTCAGTTGCCTTTGCCAGAGCAACAGGCTGATATTTGGAAATGTCTTCCGGAATATTTTGTTGATGACGTGGTTAGCAACTTCAAATTTATCATGTGGGCTATGCCCCAGATCATTACAGCCACACAGGGCGATGAGCTCGTAATGCTCTGCATAGCTTTCTTGGAAAGCACCAGCTATGTGAAGAACCCGTACTTGAAAGCTGGTCTTGTCTCCATTCTCTTCCGAGGAACTTGGCCACGCCCCGGTGGCGCCAGTGGGGTCTTGGTGGATTTGCTCAACTCTATGCCCTTCGCCAACGAATATCTGTTACATGCCCTCATGAAGTTTTACATCGAGGCGGAGCACACCGGAACCAACACGCAGTTCTTCGACAAGTTCAACATCCGTTATGAGATCTTCCAGATCATCAAGTGCATCTGGCCGAACACTCTCTACCGTATGAAGCTCTACAACCAGTCTAAGCGGAACCTGGACTTTTTCGTTCGTTTCGTGAACATGCTCCTCAACGATGTGACGTACGTGCTCGACGAGTCGTTCGGTGCGTTTATTACTATTCACAGAACGCAAACCGAGCTGCGCAACGCGGCAGGCATGGACCCCACCGAGCGTCAGCAGAAAGAGGAGCATCTTGCGTCGGCTCAGCGCAATGCGAAGTCCTACATGCAGTTGACCAACGAGACGGTTGCCATGCTCAAGTTGTTCACCGACGCTTTGGCAGACTCCTTTACTATGCCCGAAATTGTGCAGCGACTGGCGGACATGCTGGACTATAACTTGGACGCCATGGTGGGCCCTAAGAGCTCTAGTTTGCGTGTGGACAACCTGCAAGAGTACGGATTCAACCCACGGGCATTGTTGAGCGACGTTGTCGACGTGTATTTGAATTTGATGAGCAAGGAGAATTTCATTTACGCGGTTGCCCGAGATGGACGGTCCTATAAACCGGCCAACTTTGAAAAGGCGACGGGTATCCTGCGGAAGTGGTCGCTCAAATCCCCGGAGGAATTGAAGCGCTGGGAACAGCTCCAGCGTAGGGTGCAGCAGGCCAAGGAGGCCGACGAGCAAGCAGAAGAGGATCTCGGCGAGATTCCCGATGAATTCTTGGGTATGATCGAGTCACTGGCTTTTATCTACATTTGTCCACTAATCAAGTATTAGATCCTCTCATGTACACGTTGATGGAAGACCCGGTGATCCTTCCGGCATCGCGGATGTCTATCGACCGCTCCACGATCCGGTCCCATCTGCTGAGTGACCCCCACGACCCGTTCAACCGAGTTCCGCTCAAGATGGAGGATGTGACACCTGGTAGGCACACCATGTAACCCTGTGCGACCCGACTTACTGACATTGGATGCAGACACCGAACTCAAAGCGAAGATCGAGACATTTAAGACGGAGAGACTGTCGGAACGTAGAAAAGCAGTGACACAGGATACATCAGCCATGGACACATCTACTGGTTAATCGGTATATTTTGTTGGTCCCTATCTGCATGACAGATCGAATTGGAAGGGCACGACGCCTTGTTTAATGTTATTGGGTTTGGATTGGAGCGCGCTATACTTTGTAGGCAGTAGACAATGAATAGAATCTAAGCCAAGATTCTAGTTCTAGATTGGTCTGACTTCAACCTTCCTCAAACCTAGAATGGATATTTATAAAAGGGCCCACCTGTCAAAATGACAGATGACCTCATCCGGATCCTTTATCTACTATCTGACCTCCCTTACATCCAACATCCACCACATACATTCTTCAACTCTCAACCCCAACTCTCAACTCCCAAAAAAGCAACAAAGAAATAAGAATTAAAAAATGAATCCAATAACTAATTTAACACCAAAAACCTACATCCAAGTCTTGACCATATGGCAATACTTCGCCAGCGTAAGCCCACCCCCAATACCAACCAAACCAAACCACATACTAAGAGAAAAAAAAAAAAAAAAAAAAAAATAAAAAAAAAAAAAAAAAAAAAAAAAGAAAAAAAAAGAGAAGGGGAAAAAAAAAAAAAAAATTAGTTGGAAAAAAAGAGAAAAAAAAAAAAAAAAAAAAAGTTCACAACAGTCCAATGGCTAACCTCCTACTTCCCAATGGGCAAAATGTCCCTAAAAACCTCCAAGCTAAACATACCAGGCCGCCTCGCCTGGTCAAGCATGGAACTAATCGCGCCCCTAAACCTGCTCTACCAGCTACAAACCCTCACCAACAACACATTCTTCACGACGCACGGCCTCCCCAGTAAACTTCTCGCGACGCTCTACCTACTCCACTATGCTAATCGGGCGGTCGTGAACCCCTGGTTCAAGGCGGCGAGTATATCGCCTATTCACGGCGTGATTTGGGCTTCGGCGGTGCTGTTTAATTGGGTGAATTCGACATGTTTGGCGGCGTGGTTGGTTGGGTTTCCTTCTCCTCTTTCTTCCATGTCTGTGACTATGTCTATGGCTACGGTCAAGTCGGCAGAAAATGGTGTTGGGGTTGTTTTACCACTCGTCGGGACTGTATTATTCTGTATCGGGTTCCTGGGTAATATCACAGCGGAGTGGACGCTCTTCCGATTAAGAAGGGAGGAAGCGGAGCGGAGGTCGAAGAAATCCGATACCAATACCGATACCGATACCAATACTGACACCGATACCCGGGCCGGAGCTGAACACGCCAAGAATAAATGTGATAAAGTCTACGTGATTCCGCCGCCCGAGGGCGTCTTTCGGTACCTGCTTTATCCGCATTATGTCTTGGAGTGGATCGAGTGGGTTGGTTTCGCTTTGATCGGGACTGCGATTTATCCTGATCCCGCTTTTGCGGGTTCGGATGTCGGACAGGTGCCCCTGGCGCCGTGGTTGGTGCCTTTTGCTGCTGGTGCGGAGAAGCTGGGCGTGCCTTTGCCCCTTCCTGCTGTTATCTTTGTCGTGAATGTCGTGGCTTCGATGGTGCCGCAGGCGCGATGGGGGCGGAAGTGGTATCTTGAGAAGTTTGGTGACAAGGCGGTTGCGGGGAGGGGAGCTGTGGTACCTTTTTCTACAATGTTGGGCTTGTAACTAGTTGAGGGAATTGTGCCCAGCGTCAAGTTGATGCATTCATATTCTCAGTTCTACTTTTTACGGCGACAAGAATCTACAGTGGAACCATTTTCATGTGTAAACCGGTTACACCGTATTAATTTTCTAAGGCAGTGGGAAAATAACCATCTACCCGAGTGTGATAACACATTGTTGAAATATTGACAACCATCGGCAGTAAACCACCATCTCGCTCAAGCATCCCGTGCAAGAGTATTAATGAAACATAAAATGGAATGTTGAACTCGATGTTATTTCGAGTGTGGCTTAGCGCCGATGTTGAAATCGTAAATGTTGAAACTCCGTGACCCCCTGGATATCTCTAAAGAAACCATGAACCCTTATGTTGAACTTTTGGTATCATCATCGTAACTCATCACAAGAAAACGAAAACTTTTCGTTTGTCAGAAGCGACAGGTTGAGAATGTCGCCCCTTCATGGGTTTATTATTCGCACACCATTTATTTGGCGTACTTCTGGCGGTAAGCCTTGGCAGCGTTGACCATGTTGGTCAGAGCAGCCTTGGTCTCGGGCCACTGACGGGTCTTCAGACCACAATCAGGGTTGACCCATAGCTGGTCCACGCGAAGGTACTGGAGCATCTCCTCGAGGCGGTCCTTGATCTCCTGCTCGCTGGGAACACGGGGAGAGTGGATGTCGTAGACACCAGGTCCGATGTGGCGAGGGTAGGCCTCGTCAATGAAGACCTTGAGCAGCTTAGCATCAGACTTGCTGTTCTCGATGGACAGAACATCAGCGTCCAGAGCGGCGATGGCGTGGAAGAAGTCCTGGAACTCAGAGTAGCAGAAGTGAGAGTGGATCTGAGTGCCGTCGGAAACACCGGTGGTGGCCAAACGGAAAGAGCGGACAGCCCACTGGAGGTAGTTCTCACGCTCCTTGCCGGAACGGAGAGGGAGACCCTCACGGAGGGCGGGCTCATCGACCTGGATGACCTGGATGCCAGCGGCCTCAAGGTCGACAACCTCGTCACGGAGAGCAAGAGCGAGCTGCTGGGCCTGGACGGACTGGTGGACGTCGTCACGAGGGAAAGACCAGCGGAGGCAAGTGATGGGGCCAGTAAGCATACCCTTCATGGGCTTCTTGGAGATCTTGGCGGCGTACTGGGACTCCTTGACGGTCATAGGGGCGGGACGAGAGATGTCACCGACAATGATGGGAGGACGGACGCAACGAGAACCGTAACTCTGGACCCAAGCGTGGGTAGTGAAAACGTAACCGGTGAGACGCTCACCGAAGTACTGAACCATGTCGTTACGCTCGGGCTCACCGTGAACGAGAACGTCGAGGTCGAGCTCCTCCTGGATCTTGATGACCTCATCAATCTCCTTCTCGATGAACTTCTCGTACTGCTCGGCAGTGATCTCACCCTTGGTGAACTTGTTACGGTGGATACGGATCTCCTTGGTCTGGGGGAAAGATCCGATGGTAGTGGTGGGGAAGAGAGGAAGGTTGATGGACTTGCCCTGCTCGGCGTGACGGACGGGGAAAGCAGACTTGCGGTTGTGCATCTCCTCGGAGACGGCACCCTGGCGCTCCTTGACCTTGGGGTCGTTGGTGCGCTCAGAAGAAGCACGGCTCTGCATGGACTTGGCGTTGGCCTCGAGCTGCTCACGGACAGCAGCAGGGCCCTCAGTGACAGCCTTGGCAATAACGACGACTTCGCTGGTCTTCTCGACAGCAAAGCTGAACCAGTCACGGACCTCAGCGTCGAGGTTCTTCTCGCTCTCGAGAGTGTGGGGAACGTGAAGGAGGGAAGAGGAAGTAGCAACGATCACGCGCTCCTTGCCCAGCTTCTGGATGGCGAGCTCAACCTTCTCAATGGCAGTCTTGAAGTTGGTCTTCCAGATGTTACGACCGTCGACAACACCAGCAGAGAGGACCTGCTTGGGGCCAAGGGCAGCAATGACGCTCTCAAGCTGCTCAGGGTTGCGAACAAGGTCGATGTGAATACCATAAAGGCTCTGAAGGGCAGGGAGAACATCAATGTTGTGGACAATGTCACCGAAGTAGGTGGAGAGAACAATGCGGGGAGCCTTGTCACCAAGGGCACCGATCTTCTCGTAGGCAGGCTTGAAGGCAGCCTTGGTACGAGCGGGGAGGTCGAAGACGAGGACAGGCTCGTCAATCTGAACATCCTCAGCACCGGCCTCCTTCAGCTTCTGGAGAAGCTCAACATAGGCGGGGACGAGGTCGTCAATCTTGGTGATGGGGTCGACGGACTGACCACGGTCAGCCTTGGCGAGGTGGAGGAAAGAAACAGGACCCAGGATGACGGGGCGAGTGACAACACCGGCCTCCTTGGCCTCAAGGAACTGAACAACAGGCTTGGGCTGCTCAGCGAGCTTGAAGGCCTGGTTGTCCTGGAGGGTAGGCTTGACGTAGTGGTAGTTGGAGTCAAACCACTTGACCATTTCCTGTTGCAACTAATTAGACCTTTTTTTTTTATTTATTTATTGGATTTCCATCATAACATACCAGAGAGGGAACATCAATGGCAGCCTGGCCATCCTTGGCGGGCTTCTGAAGACCACGACCCATGGCGAAGTATTCATCAACGGGGTGGAGGTTGTACTTGCTGTATCTCTCGGGGATGACCTAATTGGAAGGAATGTTAGACAATTGTCCGATTCTGACAGTTGGGGAGGAAGAAATGAAGACATACACCGAACATCTGGATATGGTCGAGGACCTGATCGTAGAAAGCAAAGTCGTTGCTGGGGATGATGTCGACACCAGCATCCTTCTGGATCTTCCAGTGCTCCTGACGGAGTCTCTTACCCTCGCTCAAAAGCTCATCACGAGAGATCTTGTCACCCCAGTAAGCTTCAGTGGCCTTCTTGAGGTCACGGAGCTTTCCCATACGAGGGAAACCCAAGACGGCGGACTGAACCATCTTGACTGATATGTGTATGTATAGAGAGGGGGAGGAAAGGTAAGGTGAGGAAATGAGAAGATAGTCAAGAAATATCAAAAAGAAAGAATCACAAGAGACAATTCACAGTCTCTCGTTAAAAGGGATGAGAAGAGGGGGAAAGAGATGGATGGATGGAAGAAAGAGAAAGAGGAATGGAAGAGAAGAGGGGAAGACGAAGAAATAAATAGAAGAGCGTGAGAGCGAAAGGGAAACGCAAGATGGAGGGGGAAACGTAACTAAACGGGAAAATCGATTATGACATGAAAAGATCAAGTAAGAAAACAACCAATGGAGGGGCTTTCGGGGCGTTATGGATGGAGGGGCAAGTTTCCCGGACACCGTATCAGACGCCGGACCCCGTGAGGGTTTCTACCCCGTAATACACGTAACTTGGGAAGCGATCGGTAACTATCCTACTTTTGCCTGTTTGGGGAAAGGTAAAAATGGCGTGATTGTCCCATGGGCAACAGGACCCGTAATTTTAAGTCAATTTAGTTGAAGTCCAGACTGATCATCCTCACGGAAAATACCAACCAGCACTCCGAGAATTACTAGTGCTGAGAAAGACCTTATCTGGTCTGGGTTTAGTGTCTCTGACATACTCCGGGATCGGCCACTTGTGACTGGTTGATACCAAATACTGGGTATTCTAATTGATTGACTTTTCTTTTTTCTTCTTTTTTTACTTTTTTACTTTTTTACTTTTTGGTTCATAGTTAATTTACCATTGTTTGAATCTGCAAGAAAAGTTAAAAATAATATAAGAATTTTCAATTGTCAAGTTACTTGAACCTTGTGAAGAACAATAGATTGTTGAACGAGATGTTCTTCAATCGGAAGTACATACATACATACATACATACATACAGTAAAGCCCGAAATACATAAAATGAGGTGAGATTAGATGACCGAAACGAATTGTTCTCTGATACTGATACTCGAAATAATACGAGTATAAAACAACAATCTCACTCATCAGCTCTCTCAACTTGAACGATATGACAGAGAGACATCCACTCAAAACTGAGCGGTACGAATATTCCGTACATGTCCGTTGATGTCCACTGTGATCTATCCACTAGATATGTGACAGAATCTCGGAGTCTAATTGGCGTCAGATCCATTCAATATTACCTTATCGGTCATCGTGGTTTCGGCTCGGTGAATCAAGCCCTGCCCGAATATTGACGGAGATCTTTTGTAGTCACTCCGGATCTAGAATGTCTTTACTGCTAAACTCTTTTTGCATATACCAATCTCTTCCATGACCCGGATCACTTTCCCAGCCCGTACGATTTCCTGGTTGCCACTGCTCCTCTCACCATAGCACCTTCCTTGACAATCAACTTCCAAACATGACTTGGGATGAAACCGCCGCGACTATGGCTTTTCTCAACATCCCTTGGGATTAATCCACATCATCTTTTCCCTGAATTTTCCTATCGTAGTAACTTCCGCATGGGTTTTCTTTTCTGTCCGTGGCTCCGTGTGAGCAGGAACCAGCCAGCTTCCAATGACACAGATTACTATCAGCTACCGCAGCTCGCATCGTCTTCAGCCCCCCAAGAAAAAGCGGAAGGTGACGGATGCGATGCTTGCTTTTCTCTTCCCCTCCTCACGTAGGCACTGACTTGTACAACAGGAATCTCGTCGGCAGTCGATCATGCAGTCATCAGCGACAATCAGCGGCGCTCGTCGGGGTTCTCTGGCAGGCTACGGAGGCGATTCTCTAAAGATGCCATGGAATTTAAAACGTCGGACAGAGTTTTAAGAAATTCTTTTCTTCCATTCTCACTCAAATCTCCCAATCTCATTTCAGACCCAATCAGTTCGGGTGACTTTGGGGGCAGTTTGATGAGCGACAGAGGTTACGACAGTGATGCTCAATTTGTGGACTCTCCGAAACCATTCAATATCTCGACAGAGAACCCATACCCAAGTCCTAGCATCTGGGGAAGTTTGTCGCCTCTAGCACAGCCATATTATGAAACCGAACTGGATGACCTGAACGAGGAACTCTCGGAAGATAGTCCAATCGCAAGTGCCTCGTTCTTGGATCAAAATAATCTGGACAGGCCCCAGTTGCCATGGCCGCCGCAGGACTATTCTAGTTGGGGCCCATCATCCCAGGGCTACCCTACCGCTCGCAGTGCAGAATATGGACGAGCCCCGGCGAGGATCGGAAGTCCGTATGCCACCGGTTTCTTCCAGCATCGTGGCCAGTACACTGGTCATGGTAGTCGTGGACGTGCCCCGGGTTACCCCAGGCGCACCCCGGTTTCACCTGTGCCGTACGCATCATCGGTGGATTCGCATAGACCTTCTCCACAGCTGTCAGTCCGAAAAAGAAGACCACCACTTTCGCGGGAGCTGCGGTCAGAGAGCCAATCAGTTCATCTAGGTGATATGGATATATCGAGACGGCTAGCGTCTCCCTCATCTCCTCGTGGTTTATCTGGGAAATCTTCATTGGAAGAACTTCGGCGATGCAACAACCCTGAGGGGAGGGAGGCACCATTGAAATGCCAGGATTTAGCCAGTGTAGAAACGGCGCAACCACCCACTGGTGATGCAATTAAATTGAACACTGACACTTCTGGAGCAAGGGACGAGTCGTCATCCTATTCTCGCAAAAGTAGCATCATGTCCGGGATATCCAAATACCATTTTGAAACCAAGATTTTCAACTTTCCAGACACAGACCTGGACACCTTGAAAAACCCTTGGGCTAGTACATCTGGACTTGGTCACTCGCAAGGAGCTCCCGTTGGCTCTAATGGTCTCACTGCCGTGGTCGCCGCCTCTAGTGAGGCCGGCGACGCCTCATGCAAATCTCCAGGGCATAATAACGCAGCCCCGTCAGTTGCTTCTCCTAAAGCAGACTCTCAAAGTAATGTAAGCATAGAGACCTCAGCGCCACGTCAGGTCAGTGTCGGATGGATGTCTGGGGGACGTCGTCTTGGCTATGGGTATGCGCTGGTGCCAGCAGGCGACGATGGAAAACAGCCAATAACAGATAACAGCTCACTCCAAACATGTGACCTAAACAGTTCCTCGACTATTGGAGAAGGCGTGGACGAGAATCCTTCAGGCCGTCTTGACACCAGCAATGCAGGACAGAACAAGACTATGTTAGTGAGGATTGGAGGGCCAATATTCGAAATCACCAACATGATGCATCGTTTAAATTTTCGTCAATTGTCGGGCGCAATCACATCCTCTGGCCTGAACAATATAAGTGAGGCGGCAAGTAATAATTCGGTGACATCTTTGCTATGGGAGAGGATCGGTGGTCGAAGAAAAGGCCCAAAGGAACCCGCGGCCTCGGCGGATCAGAAACCTCCTTGGAGTCATTTCTGCGGAGTCGGCCTAGAGCCAGTAATTACTGAGCCGCAGAGCCCCCTAAAAGACACCATCTCTATAACCGAAAATGCAGAAGGCCAAGCGCAGACAGGACTCCATCGTGCGCGAAGCCTATGGGCTAAAGGTCGCACTTTCACTGAAAAAGCTCACAGCCTCGAGGCCAAGGTGGTGACAAATATCCCATCCTCGATCAAGGCAAAAGTCGATTTACAAAGGAGGATGACTCAAGTTGCTAGGCATAAATTCCGAGAGCGTAAGAAAACGTCCCATAGCCTGGATGAGGAAAGGCCTATATTTCCCGATGCCAGCCAACGTAATACCTCCGCAAGGGTCAACGCCGTCGAGGGTCAATCTATCACCAGTAAGAATACAGAAGGCAGTGGTATCCCACAGGGAGAGAGGCTCAGCTCGGACACTGTGGCTGATCACTGGGCTGATGCCTATGAAGATTGTTCGGAAGTGCACTCGATTCCTGAGTAGAAAACCAAGAATGACCGGTAATACTATCATCGGTTAGAAGAAGCGCAACTTTTGTTTTGGCAGAAGAGAGAAAAAAGCATTCAAGTTGTCAATCTTCACAAGACTGCAGCACTGGATTAGTTACTAGGTTTATGTTTTATGATTTAAATGTATGAGTTACTGTACTGAAATAAGATCATGATGCTTCAATAACCTGCCAATATATATTGGGGCTTTTGCACCCTAATTAATTGTGACCGTAAAATCAAAGCCTCGTTAAAATTATTCAAATTCATTGACAGCATTCCAGAGAACCAACTCCGTATGTCCAGGTAGTCGTACTTAGGTATATTATAGAAAACAAACCATCCCAAACGCCATTGAACGACACAGGTAAAGGATCACTTCTTCTGCCGCTTGCTGCTCTTGTCACTTGTATTGCTGAGGACGCTCGCTGATCGCTTATGAGATGTACCCTCTCGAATCGGGGCTTCAGCAGCGTCATTTCCTTCCACGTTCTTGTCTTTTGCCGTCTCTGCCTGGTCTTCCGACGTGGTGCCTGTCGCGGTAGCCGACTCGCTATTCGCATCGGCTGCCGGCATGGGGTTATCCTCTTGCTCAGTTTTCACTTCGGGCTTCTCTTTCTCCTTTGCCTCCTTTGCTTTCCGCTCTCGTTCCTGCTTTGCGGCCTCGAGCACCCGAATCTCACTTTCCACCTTCTCGGCTACTTTACGAGCGTCGAGCAGCGTGTTGACCTGGACAATCAACTTCTCAAACTCCTTACAAACACGCTCCGTAGGCATGACAAGCCGAAGTGGCACCTCCAGCTCTGCGAGCGCAGCGGCGAGTTTCTGCGTTTGGACGTTGGACTTGGCCTGTGTGAGTTTCTGGGCCCGGTCGCTGCGGAACTGTACACCGGGGGAGATGCGCTCGTGATGTTGTACACCATATTTGACCTCATCAGCTGCGCTGAGTGTCCGAGTTGGCTGGGGGGTCTCCTTGTTTGCGGTTGCTGCTGCGGCTTTCTTGTTGGCGGGTGGCGCTGGTGCGTTACTCGGCGTCTCGGCGCGACTCTCACGGGCAGAGGAGTTCGGTGCGGGTGTTTGTCCTGCAGGGCTGGGTGCGGCGGCACCTTCGGGACCGACCAATGGACGTCGCTTCTTGCTCTTGTCTGCTTGGAGTAATGTTTGAAGGAGTTGGGATAGGCCCTGGCTGGACTGGTACATGGTGGTGTTCCCAACGGGGAGAGGTACTTCAAGACGGCTATACAGCTCCCTGCGCTCCGCAACGAAGTTCTGTTCGTTGGTAGTGATGCGTTTGAGTTCCTCGAGAAGTATTCCTTCTTCACGCACGTCGTCTGCGGTACGGTTCAGCTGCAAAGCGGCGAGTTCCTTCCGGGCCCTTTCGCGCTCGGGCTCAAACAACCTCATCTTCTCGTGTAATTCAAACTCTTCGTTAGACATCTCGGACGGAGGATGGTCCAGGGCAAGTGTCGATGCAGCGACCAAGTAATACCGTGCCTTCATTTGCTCCATCGTTCGAACCCGCTTAGCCGGTACAAGCGCGCTAGCATTCGCGTCTGCGTCGACAGGGTGCGGTTGGTAATCGTAGCGGTCGGCGATTATCACCCATCGTAGACCATATTCCTCGACTAGATCCATCAGATAGTCGGTTTCCTCGCGCGTCCATTCATCGCTCTTTAAATGGCGGTTGTATTCTTCGTCTGTGTATCGTCTCGCAACGCGGGGTCTGATATTGAATTTCGCAAAAAGGTATTCCTCTTCCGGGGTAGCAAACCCGCCTTCCTCCTGGTTCTTTTCATCGACGTTCATTTCTTGGCTCTCCAGTGCTGGTTTCACGGGTTCTGTTTGCCTCTGCCAGTGACGGAGAACCAGGCCATCCGATCGCGCGTTGTTGGTGAATGGGACCATACGCCTGGTAACGGAGTAGGTAAGGAGACCTGTTCACCTAACGGATGAGAGAGGGTATAACACATACCATGGGCGAACTCTCAACTTGCTCATCCATTTTGGGCGGCCTTTGTAACGGTTCTCATTAATAGCGATCGGAGGTGCTCGTTCGCCGAGAAGGGCGTATAGTTCTCGCGTGATACCCTCTAGAGTGATGAGGAAGAAAGAAATCAATTCGGTATTCAGATATTATCGACACATACGAAGGTACAAACCTGGTCTTTTTTCCACGACCTTCTGCTTTTTAGCCGGTCGGGGTTGGCCCTCCGCGGGCAAATCTAACATGTCGCGAACATCAGCGGCGGCCATGGCGGATGCCACTCGTATTTTTGATCAATGTTGGGAAGGTTTCAGGTTTCTTGTTAGAATTTTAATTGATTGAGTAGTAGGGTTTATATGTTTCAATTAAAAAAATAAGAAAGAAAAAAAATTAAAGGATGATAATGCGGAGGGACGGGTAGATAAAAAAAAAAAAAGAGGGTAGAGGAGAGAGAGAAGAGTGGAATTAATGACGGAAGGGAGAGAGAGAGGGTAAGAAATGAAATGAATTGAATTGAAATGAAATCGAGAATTGGCGCCAAGACTTTCTCTCCCGTTGCTGCCAACAATTGAGCTTCAAACCATTTCGGGCCACCTCTCTTTCCATCTCGTTTCACCTTCTCTTCTTCTTCTTCCCCTCCTCTCCTTTACCTCGTACCCCCCTTTTTAATTTCTCTATAAATTCCCTTGTCATTCTGGTCATCTTCACCATGGCATTAACATCAGCCTCATGGCTATCCTCGTTCTTGGCCGTCTGCGCCATCTTGTGCCTTTCGGTGCCCGCAAATGCCCTCTATTTCTATGTTGATGGCCGTCAACCCAAATGCTTCTTCGAGGAGCTCCCCAAGGATACTCTCGTCGTCGGTACGACTGCGCTCAATTAATTTAATTTTAATTTTTATTCTTTTATTCGTTCACTCTCCTCAATTCATATGCATGTCCATCTGATATTCGGGAACATACAGGAAAATACTCCACTGAAGTTATCAACCAACAATCGAACACGTTCTCCGTGGATTCCACCCTGAAGATGCACATCACCGTTGACGAAACCTTCGACAATGATCACCGCGTTGTCTCCAAGCGCGACGGCCACTCCGGCCGCTTCACCTTCTCCGCCGCCGACGCCGGCCAGCACCGGATCTGCGTGACGGCCGACACGAGCGCCGCGACAGGCGGCTGGCTGTCGGGTGCTCCCGCCGGTGCGGTCAAGGTCACACTGGACATGGCCATCGGAGAGACGAGCAAGATCGAGACTGAGGATAAGGGCAAGATTCAGGACATCGTTCAGAAGGTCAAGGATCTGAATGGCCGGTTACAGGATATCCGGAGGGAGCAGGTCTTCCAGCGTGTATGTTTCTTACCTTCTTTTGTTTCCTTCTTATTTCCCCCCCTGCCTCTACTGTTCCGGCCATTAAAGATGATGAGCTAATATGGTGGTTGTTTTTCTAGGAACGTGAGGCCGAATTCCGTGATCAGTCCGAAGCTACCAACTCTCGTGTCGTCCGCTGGACCCTGATGCAGATCGCTGTCTTGTCTGCTGCATGCGCCTGGCAATTGTCCCACCTTCGTTCATTCTTCATCAAGCAGAAGTTGACGTAAATCCGGAGGTCAATTGGAGAGGAACGAAATCACAGAGTCGGTTATTGTTTAGACGTATCTTTGTATATGGGGATATTATAAGTTCTACTTTTTTTTTCTCTTTGATCGTCTGATCTTTTCTTTTTCTGGATTCATTTTGACAAAAACAAAATATCAACAAAAAACTCTCTGGCGACATTAGCGATTCGATGATTTCTCTCGGTGACGAAGCCGTAGAGGATATATGGTGCCGGACCAAGGGCTTGCTGACGGCCTAAAGTCCAGTGGTGCGACTGATAGATACGGATATAATGACTAGTTCGAACTTTCCTACAGGATACGTATCGCTGTGGTTCAATACGTCGTAAAACATATGAATACCATATAAAGATAATTCCCGAGATGTATAGGGAGCATTCATTGACAACTATCTGCTTGCCATTGAACCGTTGTGCATATCTGTCTGGATCTGCGTGTACCTTGAATTTCCTTTCCAACCCTTCCCCCCCCCCTCTCAAACTATTTTTCTTTTCCCTTTCCGGTTCTTTCTTTGGGCCTTTCAAGTCATGATCATTATTGCCGACAAGTGTATCCTTCGTTAAGTACATCAGACCAGACTGACGATTCTTGGTTTTGGAAAAAAAAAAAAAAAAAAAAGCCACCATAAAGTCTGTATATGCATTAGGAACCCCAAGAAAAAATGATGTGGTATAGAGCGAGAACTTTCAAATCGAAAACAAAGAGCATGAAGAAAATGAAGCGAATATCAACAAACAAAACAAGTCAATCCAGGTCTATGTCATGTATTCATTGAGTCATTGGGTGGTTTCGCGGTGTTGTCTTCACAGCAGAAGCCCATGATGAACCGTTCCAAGTCGGTCAGCTTATAGGGTTTGGTCATGTAACCTTTCATCCCGACCTTTGACGCCCGTCCCAAGGCTTCGTCGGTAACGTCTGCGCTCACAGCCAAAACAGTAGGCGGTGTTGATCGGACGCGCCCCTTTGGAGTCTGAGGGTCTGTGGAGCCCTGGCTAGACGCAGGATCGGGAGGGATCTGACCGTGATACTCATCGATTAACTGCAAAATTCTTGCTGTGGCCTCATAGCCATCCATTTCAGGCATCCAGAGATCCATCAAGATGACATCCACCGGCTTCATCTTATTGCGCTTTGGTGGGTCAGGAACTGGTATGTTTCCCGAGCCGCCTGGTTGGGTTGACTTATGAGGCAAGCCGTTGGATGCATCCGCCGGAAGTTGCGAAGCTAAAACATCCTGCATGATTCGCACTGCCTCTTTCCCATTGCATGCCTCGTAAACGTCTCGGTAGCCAAGCCTTTTCAGCATGTTTACCAGGACACGACGGTTGATCTTGTTGTCCTCTGCTACAAGGAAGGTAAGCGGGTGTTTTTCTCCCATTTTGCTGTCATACGCATCTCTATTGATAGAGCGCCCAATAGTCTTCCTGTCAGGTACAGAGCGAGGAGGCGTGGGCACAGGAGCAGGCGGCTCTTCCGTGAGGCTGGGCGATGGTTGTTGGATTGGGGTCTGTAGGGTCTGCAATGACGGCGACAGCAATGCGTCCAAAGATGAAACGCTAGCTTGACTGAGCCTCGAAGGATCAACAAGCTGAGGGGGAGTTAAAAGCTTCGCTGGGGGCGCCATTGGCCTCGCGCACGGCTCAGGTTGGCTGATAGGTATTCTAATCTCGAACTCCGAGCCACGATTGGGGCCAGACGTGGAGGAACGAACGCATATCAGGTCACCACCCATCTTCCTGGCTAGCCCTTTTGCCACAAGAAGCCCCAGCCCCAAGCCATCTTTACTCCGAGTCGTAGATGTGTCTTCCCGAGCAAAGGGTTTGAAAAGGTTTGGCAAAAAAGCTTCCGGGATCCCGGGGCCAGTATCCTGAACAGATATCAGGACATCGGGGGCCTTGTGGCTCATAGTTGCAGAGATGGTAATCACACCGCTATTTGTGAATTTGACAGCATTCAGGAAGACACATGAGATCAATTTTGCAAGATCTCGATCATCCACAAATAGAGTATCCGGCAGTGCGGTGTCTACCGACCAGTCTATCGTTTTGGAAAAGACCTCCCCATTGGATGATCGCGAACGAATTTCAATCTTTTCCCCCAATTTTGTGGCACTTGTCACCGCAAAGTCGGGTCGTCCACCAACATGGAGTGATTCATTTATTACTAGCCGAAGCAGATCCCGAAGTTTCGTCACTCGGAGTGCAGGGCTTTGGAGGTTTATATTAATGCCCTCCAGTAGAAGATGGGATGCTGACCGCCGCACTGCGAGCGACGGACGGGGGTTCACCAAATTGGTCATGACGGCTTCTATCTGGTGCACTGGAGTGGCTTGAATGATCTTCTCACTCTCATGCACCGCGTTCTTGACCTCTTCGCTACGAGGAGATAGTCCTTTTGTTGACGAAACACGCGGCATCTTCTGCTTGGGTGTTGATCCAATATTCACATCCGCCGGGTTGCTTCGCCGCCTCTTGTAAGGGTTGATGGTTATACCACTTCCTTCGAGCAGAATATTTGGCCGGTTCTCACATGTTGACACTGGGGACTGCACAGGTCCGCCGAATAAATCATTATCTCTCTCAACCTGGGGTGTCTTTGGTACCTGCATGTTCAAGTCGTAGGCATGAACAACATTATCAGCAGCTTCGACGGCGCGCCTTGCACTATCTGCATAGAATTAGCATCAGATACTGGATCATCGGTGCCATATATAACTAACCTTGAACCATCTCAATACTTTCTTTGAGAGACTGGAAGACATATCCTGCCCTTGGAGACGGCTTGCCTTGAATGGCTTCCCGCACGGTGGCGTGCATGACATCCAGCATTCCGACGATGCCTTGCATTGGCGTCCGCAATTCATGGGACAAGCTCCGAGCGAAAGGCTTCAGTGGCTGGGATGAAAAGTCGGGGTGTCCGTGTACCATGTTTATATGTGCATCGTCAACAATTTTGTGCCCAGTGGGAACGGGTTTGACCTCTTTACGGGGCCTATCTGTCTTAGGAACATTGATATCATCGCGAACCCGCTGGACGATAAAATCTTCCAAGGAGTACATGAGCATTTCTAGAAATGACCAAGAGAGATTTCGCTTCTGCAGTCCCGATTTCGACCACATCAGCCCAAAATGAGCGATGCATCTAGTTCCAGAAAAGAGGGGAACGGCCAAGTAGCCTTCTGCAGCAAACGGGAGGCTATCTCGATCAAACGAAGCTAAAGACCCTATGTCTTCGGAGACCAGGCAGGGCTTTCCATGGTCCATGTGGGATAAGGGGTTCCCTCCAGCAAAATAGCGGTGCCTATGCAACGCTACATTTTTATGTCCATCATTGTAATAAAAAGCCGCGCCGAATAGGCAAGGCTTATGTCCGCCCATTTCTCCAACTGGCTCATCGTCCCGAACTCTCCGGGCCACAAAGGCATATTGAGCACTGCAAATCGAGGTGATGTTCTCCATCAGTCGGCTCCAGAAGGATTCTAGATCCAACGGTCGCAGTTCTTGTTTTAACTTGACCAAACGCTCGATTGCCGTACTCTGAGGGTCGCCCCCATAAGTATGATTTGAAGGATCCGCCTGCGGATTGCCATTTAGCAAGGTTGAGGCTGAGGTATCACCGGTGAGGCATTCAGATTTGCACGGGAGGAACGACTTGGTACGGCTGGGGGCCACAAAAGTTTTCGACCAGTCTGGCTCGACTGAATCAGACATGATGTCGGTTCTGACGTTCAATCGAAAGCGAACCGGGTACAAAACCGAATGGTCGAGCGATTATATTAGGGTATAGGAGGACGCCAAAGTAGCGTGGGGGTATTAAATTTGGTTGCTCGGTCACGAAAAGAATCTTTGGACAGGACACAACGCATGGCTTTCGATCTGGACAATGAACGTAGCGAGCTTCGTTAGTGATCAGCTTTCGTCATAAGAAAGGTGATAGGTTAATGTAATATTTTTCTTTTCGAGATATCAAATAGCTTGCAGTCCAATCAAATCGCTTTTTGGATTTTAGATGGGTTTTGTCGAGGACATACACCACTTGGCAAAAGATAGGGGAGGCGTAACTCAGGGCGAGTTACCGCACGTTGGTCGGGGCTCTGTACAGGAGAGGCGCCTTCAGGGGAAGTATAGCTTGGCGATTGTACTGGGGATGTGAAAAGGTCGAAATTGGATGACTGTGAGATGAGCCGGAAACCCCCGTTAAACGACGAAGCACTCGAGGCATAAATTATTAGTCCCAAACGACCTGTAATATGATTTTCACTCCTTTTGTCGTTTGGTCTTCCAATAATCTTCCAGGGAATTTTGCGAGTTACCGCCTTGGTTGGTTGATAGGTTAGTAGCGTTTTTTCTCCTCAGGTGAAGGCACCAGCCAATTTTCTAAGCACCAGGAGAATTCACAGGAACGACCAAAAGTCCAAAATCATCAGAACAGGAGGGGATCGGTAGAGGGTGAGAAACCATCCGACTAGGGATGGTTTAATAACTCGAAAAGGCCCACCCTGCTGACCAAGATGAAGAAGGAAAAGGTGGGAGGATTATGGAGGGAGAGAAAAGGGTAAAGTCGGTCAGGTGCAAGAAAGAGGGGAATTGAAAGGGAAACAGAATTAATTCCATTTTGTATGGGACCAATTTTGGACCGATCGCCCGGTCTAGACGCGGGGAGGCTTAAATCCACACCCTAAGAAGTTTGGTGACATAAACTGGTGTTTGTGTGTATCTTAATAATATTGTTATTTTATTTTTCTTATAATTTTTTGCATTGTTTTGTCTTTGTTTCAAGTGTTGGTTTTTTTTTTTTTATTGAAAAATATATATATATTATAGTTTAATATATAAAAAGAAAAGAAAAGAAAAGAAAGGTTAATCATCATGCTTGTTAAATTTACCCAAGTGTTGTTACCTACATAAAATGTCTCAGACAAGATTTTTCATGCATGGCATGGACTTTGGTTTAACACAGTCGTATTGGTTGAATGGTACGGAAATATATTTATAGAAAAGATCGAATCCTAATACAAGTTGTATCACTTCCCCCCTCAACGGAATATAATTCCAGGCGTTTATGATGTATTGATCTATAACCAACCCCGCCATGTCCATAATACAACATATATATCCTAGCAAGTTCCTCTTCACATGGACCGAGGTCGGCAAGTACTACTACTATTTATTATACTACTCAACATAGAACTTCAGTTGAATTTGAGAAAACTTTGATGTTTACATGGACTTTGAAAATTATTCCCCTGCCATAAGTAAATTCGGATGGAAACAAAACCACCGAAATGGCCAGACCGTTTGAGGTTGCTGTCTCGGATGCTCAACTCGACTGTCTGCAGCAGAAACTAGCAACCGTGACTTTCCCGGATGAATTGGATGATGCTGACTGGGAGATGGGAGTTCCCTTGAAGGAGATGAGAAGACTTGCAACATATTGGCGCGATGGTTTTAATTGGCGACAGAAGGAGCGAGAACTCAACGAGAACTTAACCCAGTTCATTGTTCCCATCACTGTCTCAGGGTTCGGGGAACTTGACATCCATTGTTTGCATCATACAAGTCCGAATGCAAATGCCATCCCCTTACTATTTATCCACGGGTGTAGGATTTCTCAAAGCAATGTATAAGTGTATATGTACCACGCTTATATTGTCTAAAAGGGCCAGGGAGTTTCTTGGAAGCTACGAAACTTATTCCACTATTGACCTGCGGCAATGAAAATCGCCCAGCATTCAATGTGGTTGCACCTTCATTACCAAACTTTGGCTTCTCGTCGGCAGTAAAAAAGGTTCAAAATGTGTCCCAGCATTGAAGTTGATAGACAAATCACACTGACAAAATTGTAGAAGGGTTTCGGTTTGGTTCAATACGCAGAAGCGATGCACGCTGTCATGTCAGCTTTGGGGTACCATGAATACGGTCCGTACTGGCTTATTATTTCCTCGAAATAATACATATATTACTGACCCATGCTATAGTCATTCAGGGCGGCGACTGGGGGAGCATTATAGCTCGTGTTATGGCAATTCGATATCCGAACCACACGAAAGCCGTTCATTTGAACTTCCTCCCCGTAACCCCTAGCCTATTATGGAATCCGCTTGCCCTCCTCCGTTCAATCTTAACGGTTCCATTTTCCGCGAAGGAAAGAGCCCATCTGATGGTAACCAAGGACTACCTCACGCAAGGTGATGCTTACAAGCGGCAGCAAGAGACCCGCCCGCAGACATTGGGCTACGCCCTGCACGACAGCCCTGTGGCCTTACTCGCCTGGATCTATGACAAGCTGCACTCATGGACAGATAACTATGCATGGACGGATGACGAGATTCTGACCTGGGTGAGTCTTTATTACTTTTCAACAGCAGGACCAGCCGCTTCAATCTGGATCTATTACGAAGCAGCACGCAATGATTCTTCGCTCTCTAGCTCGGGGATGTCTACGACTGATGTCTTGGCGAAGCCCACACCCGGGAATGTCAAACTGGCCGTCGCCCATTTTAAAAGAGAGGTGATCAAGTTGCCGACGTCGTGGACTGGGTTGGCTGGAGTTGTCGTCAGAGCTAGGGAGTATGATTGCGGCGGCCATTTTGCTGCATGGGAAGTTCCCAAGTTGCTGGCAAGTGATCTGAGAAGTTTCCTGGGAAAAGACGGGCAGGCATTTAAAGTAGTGCCTGGAAAGAATGGTTACTGATCGGGTTCAATTAGTTAATTCGGACTGTTTAGCTGAACTCCCGGAAAGTTAAAGCGTAGATGCTGGGGATCTCGGACGTAACGTATTACAAGTAAGACTTGCAGAGATAAAGAAGTTCAAAGTTCCCTATACTCCCATGCTTAATATGTCTATCTAATAGACATTCTCATTCACATTTATTGTAAGAGACATCAAACCTTGAGATGCCAGACGGCTGTCTGCAACCGGAAGATTGAATCATGGCAGTTGAGCGTGAAAAATTATAGATTTGGATAACATAACAAATAAGGCGCCAAAATAACTTCTCTAATCTTGTCTTCCCTTAAGCAGTCGCTTGGTGACCTTGTCTTTCTCTATGATGTACACTTGGGCACCCCAGCCGGAGAGTGCGTCTCTGTCGACACCACTAAGGAGGGCCTGGGAGATGGTCTCAAACAGATCATCGGCGGCCTAAAAAAAGCTGTCAGTACAGGTACAAACTAAGCCGAGCGTGTACACAGGGGAAACATACCAGATCCGGCTCCCATAAGCTCTCGCACATACCGAACAGCTGGTCACTAGCTGTCCCGCTTACAATAAAGTCCTTTGCAAAATCGATACATCCGATACTATCAAATCCGCAGATGAAAGGCTTGCCCGTTGTGCTATTGATACCTGCCACGACAGGGCTGACGAAGAAGGGACCGAACCGTCTTTCATACAACGAGGAGCTGACTAGGTTGGCCAAGGTCTGAGGTGCAATGTTCCGTTCCTCACGCAGTCGGTACATGTTAACCTTGTAACGGAAGAGATCTGAAACAGTCGAGACATCGGTCGCCAGGCCGGTCAAGCCGAGGAACGTCGAGGGGCCGTAGTTGAAGATCTTGGGGAAGTTGTTGGAGACGGTCAGGGCCTGCATACCCAATCGGAGATCGCAGGCAATTGCGACACAGTCTTTACCAACCATGGCGATACAGGCACCGCCATCTGTAGAGTGAAAGATTAACATGTTAAGTCCGGGACCAGGAATTTGGGCAAAAAGGAGGATAGCATACTGATATCGAAAGGTGAACTCTAGAAGGGGAGTCAGCTTAACCATCAGTAAAGGAAGGGTGGATTCAAAGCACTTACCATGGTGAATACGTTATAACGAAGAAGAAAAGAATCGGGGCTTAAACGTCAATAAAATTTATCAGATTGAGGTAGAGGAAACAATGAAGAGTGGTAGTTGTGGGAGGGGAGAAGATAAGAGGTGGTTGAAAGAGAGGAAATGATGGATTAGAAGTGGTTGAAGCTCACAACTGCTTGCCAGCACGCGTGGAGCCGCCGAGCTTTCTGCCGATGACGATACGCCCGCTGCCTATTTTATTTATTTCATTACTTACACTCTCTCCCTTTGCTCACTTGTCCTTTCCCCATAATTCTGGGTAAATTTATCATCTCTTCTCTCTACTTTTCTTCTTCAACTGTGTTTTTCTTTTTCTTTTTCTTTTAACATAATTGAATCGGAACCCCGTGCGACCCGCATACCATCCATATCAATTTTAAACCCAAATAACCCCGCAATATCAATCAGATTCCATCCTAACTATGAGCTCTCATGTAGTCGTTTTGGACTCCACAGCTCGAAGGGCCACAATTAAAACAACACCAGGAAAATATTTGACAGATGTTTTGCAAGAAGCTTGTACGAAATTAGGTGTTGATGCTAGCCAATATGGATTAAAGTAAGTATATATATAGTTAATCTGTTTACAAACCCTGTAACCATCTCTAGGTTATTTACAAAAAAACTTTAAAAACTAACGCATACGCAAAGATACAAAGGCAAACAGGTTGATTTGTCGTTAGCATTTCGCCTTTCAGGTCTCACATCTGGCGCTAAACTGGAGCTGGTTCAACTCTCACGGTCCCCGTCTGTTGTCAACGTTGCGCTACAGTTACCTGAATGCGAATCACACGGAGCCCCCAACGGGCGCTTGATGGATAAATTCCCAAGCACAACTACCTTATGGCTAGTATTGCGCAAATTCGAAGCAGGGGTTGCGGGGAGCTCATTGACTCGTAATCTTACGGCGCGTGGGGTTCCCGTCACGGGTAATGGCGATGGCGGAGCGGGGCGACTCTTCTACGAAATGCCGGTGGTACAAATAATAGGACGAGAACTGTCTACTTTTACCGATTTGCAGAAGACCTTGGCTCAACTGGGGTATAATAGCGGGAATGTATTGCTGCGGTTGAGCTTCCGGCGGACGGATGACCCCCTGGAGGTGGCTATGGTGAAGATCCAGGAGTACTTCAGCTCGTCCGATGACACGATTCCTCAGAACAAAGAACCGTCTGCCCCAGCAGAAGCAATGCAGGCAGCTGATCAACCTAATACACCGCAAGAAGAAGAATCGACACAATCTACACCTGATGTTCCCGCGCCTGCGCCGGTCATGCCAGAACAACCGTCCGAAACACAAACCGCTCCTTCACCACTTCCTGCCGATTCTTTAGAACCAACAACCGTGCCTTCCCGCTCAGTGACGGTCTTTGCCCCTCCTGCCAATGACACGCCGCAGTCAGCGCAGACCCCATTCAACGAAAACGACTATATCCCATCGGTCGAGCATGCCCAGGCACACCAGCGTCGGTTGAACATTGCACATCAAAACAAACGCCTACCATCTGACGCAGAGATTGCTGCCAAAGCTGCAGCAGAAGCGGAAAAGCTTGCAGCTATCAAGGATGTAGACGTCAAGGTCCGACTGCCCGACCAAAGCCAGGTCGTGGCCAAGTTTGGACAACATGACACAGGCAAGTCGCTCTATGGCTTCGTGAGGAATTGCTTAGCGGAGCCTTTTGCCAGAGAGAAGTTCATTATTACCCAGTTTCCCGCTCCCGGTCCACGGACGAGTAGCAAGGGACATCAAAATGTGGTCCCTGACTCTGATCAGAGATTATTGATCAAGGATCTGAACATGGCAGGCAGAGTCATGGTCAATTTCTCATGGGATACAAGCGCCTCTTCGGCTGCCCGTCAAGCCCGGACAGACCTTCTAAGGCCAGAATTACGGTCGAAAGCCCAGGAACACAAGGTTGTACAGCCACCGGAAGTGATGGATACATCTGAGGACACGGTTCAACCAAAGTCCGATCGTCCAGACAAACCAAGTGGACGTAAACCAGGTAGCTTACCGAAATGGTTGAAACTGCCTGGAAAGAAATAGAATGAGATGATGATTGGCATTTGGTTTAGCGTGGTTCCGGATGTTCCGTTATCTCCTTCATATATGACTACGATAACATGATAATGCCTATCTCACGTGTAATTATGCATAGACCTTAGGTATGAATCAACAACATAAACTAAGCAGCTCCGGTATCATTACTAGCTCGAGGCCTAGGCCTTTCCCCAGCCGTCATTGGCTAATACACCACGGTACTGGACGGGCGATAATTATATGTTCTACGGAGTAAACATGGACTTGACGAAATTCTACGCACGACGCAAGTCCAATCAACAGACATAGAAAGGGAAAGAAAATTAAGAGAAAAGAAAAAAATCTTTGCAGGAAGAAACCAAGTCCCAGTGGTATTGCATTAGAATCAGAAAAGATCCATCTAAGTTTTTGTCCACTTGTCCACGCCTATGGAATCATATTCTTGCCCTTCTCATTCTTCCATCCCAGGATAGAAGGAAAGGTAGGGACGGGTTTCGAAAATCTTCCCCCCTCCCCAGATGGACAGAACCTCCCCCACACGCCATGCCATCAGCCACCAAGACTTCGTTGTTTTTCGTTATCTCATTCTTTTTTATAACTTTGGCTAATTGGAGAAAGCTTTATCGGGTTCGAATGGGGAACGAAATTTAGTGACCGGTGACACGGCGGGACTCAGCGATGACACGCTGCATGTCCTCGACCTTGCGCTTACCACGGCCGAAGGTACCGAGCTGGAGAGCACACTGTCAGCTATGTACTTGGTAGATACATATATACAAATATACATATATGTATAAATGTATTTCGCCTCGCTAGAGATTGTAGGGTCGTTGCAGCTCTAGTTTCCCAATCGATTTGTGTCCCGGCTGATGATCCAACGAATAGGTTGATAATCGGCGCGTGACTTGTTCAAGTCGGAAACCAGAGCGCATTCAACCCGTCCAATCGGCTAAATCGGACTGTGTGGAGGTATATAGATCCAAACATACCCTCTTCTTGGCGAGCTTACGAGCACGCTTGTCCTGAGTGTTTCTCAAGAGTTCGATGATACGACGCTCATAGGGGGCAAGACCGACGACCTCACGGGCAATGTCGCGGACGAAGGCAGTGCGACGAGAGGACTGACCCTTGGTACGGCTGATGCGGTTCTTGGGGGTGTCAAGGGGGGTGGTTTTCTGTAAAAAGCGAAAAAAAAGAACCATTAGCCAAATCATTCATCATTTACCCCCATCGGTTCATGATGTATTGCAAAAAGAACGAATGTTCGGTCTTGGATCAGAAGTCGAGCGGGTTGTTGAATATCTCCGGATTCATATAAAAAAGTAGCCTTTTTTCCCCCCTAATCACTTGGTATATTCCGTTTCCCTTTCAGTCTTCTGTTGTTGTTCTCTTTCCAATGCTTCCCCCCTCTTCACTTTTCCCCACCATTGTATATCATATCGATCCGTATCCTCCACAAGCAATATCCAAAAAAAAGTTTCAACGCTCCGCTCGACAACTGAGACCGCATTTTTTTTCTTTCTTCTTTGGCATTCAAAATAGCACGCATGGGGAGACTAACATGACCCTTGTTAA
This sequence comes from Aspergillus avenaceus, assembly GCA_009193465.1. Taxonomy (NCBI): domain Eukaryota; kingdom Fungi; phylum Ascomycota; class Eurotiomycetes; order Eurotiales; family Aspergillaceae; genus Aspergillus; species Aspergillus avenaceus. The sequence goes on along the minus strand of ML742155.1, from coordinate 29,010 downwards.
GGCCGACCACGATTCCGGAGCGTTCCTGGGCCATCTCGACGGTTGGGGACTGGTTGGCGACGACGGTGGTTGCTGGAGTTGTCGAAGTCGATAGGCGTCACGGTGCGGATGGAAGCGCGATGGACTTTGCACGGTTTTGGTTGGCTCAGAGCCAGTGCGTAGCGAGTGTTAGGGCTGGCTTAGGGCTGCTTTCCTTTTTACGTTAGTGACTTTCTATCCTTTTTTTGGGGAGTTATCCACCTTTGAGGCCTGAGGTGTCTGCTGCGGGTTTCTGGTCTAGCCTGTTTTGGTAAACACTTTTTAAACTCCACTATTGTCTCGATCTGGAAGTACTCTGTCTCCAACTGTCCATGATGTGTTGCAGCCTGTTGATCTTGCTGCAAGATATCTCCTCACAGTCATGCTTATTTTTCTATTTTTTCTCATTGATTTACTTCTCTATTTTTTCTATCTTTCGGGGTTGTCCATGTAGTATTCTCTGAACTAGTGGGAAAGACAGTAGTAGCAGCCTTTTTGTATAGTATAGTATATCTTTCGGTCATAGTCTATGTAATCTTTTTATAAGCATTGAAGAGCGCCTCAGCAGCACTGCTTGCCGGCGTACCTAGTGTAATCATCACAGTGAAACTTTCAACAGCCCCTCAAGTGCTTCCTCCCAGCTTTCCATCAACTCGCCGCAGAACAACTCAAGCGCAGCCATGTCAAGGGTCTTATCCAGCTCGCCCCGAAGCTGCGCGCCATCCTCACTGTGGCCGGTACCAGCTACCACTAAGTTGACCATGGATCCGAGGACGCCAGATTCGGAGATGCGCGACTTGAGCGCCCGAACGTTAGCCCTGGCGCTTTCATGGACCTGGCGCGTGGAGCTAGCTAACTGCTCCACGCGATCCTTGGGAATTTTAGCAGTCTTAGAGCCCTTCTTTGATGCGGCAGATGTCATCAGGGAGACCGCCTTGAGGGACTCCAGAACGAGATACAGCTCATGGAAGGTCTTCCAGGAGGGAGCAGAAGCTTCAGCCTCAGGCTGCAAAGAAATTGCAGTATTTGACACAAGTGGCGAGACCTTCGCGCCATCCATGGTCAAGTCCTTGGACTTGGAACCCAGCCACTCTTGTACTTGGGTCAGACAGCTATCCAGCTCTTCACCGGTGACAAATTTCGACCCATTCAGGTACGATACAATCTTTAGGAGGCTCAAGTTCACCTTGACGCTTTCGATTTCCGACTGGGTCATCTCGGAAGACGCGTCCGATGGGACAAGATCTTCCAGACTGGGCAACGCTGTGTCGACAGGAACTGGCCTTTGGATACTCATGCTCTTGAGCATGTCAAAAAGCTGATCTGTAATTCTTGCCGATTTAACCCATTGTTCCTGAAGATTTATTGTTAGCATTTGCCCGCCCACTTACTTCAGGAATAAGCTTACCCGAGGGAGTGGGCCCAATCGCATCCGCTCTTCAAATGTTGGCTGGTCGGGGTGTTCACAGTTCATAAATGCATCATACATACGTTGGTCGATCAATGGAGATGTGTCTCTCGCTGTAGTAGACTGATTGTGAGTAAAGCTTCTGCGAACTATAAGGTTTTATCATACTGACCAACTTGCTCGTGCCGGCCCATTGGATCTCCGCCAACCAGTCTTTGCATTCTTCGGACATCCAGTGCCCACATTCTGCGACAGATACTGTTTTTCAAACGCCTCTGGAGCTCTATTGTGCCTTCTATGTTCATGTAACTACCCAGTTCCAATCCATTGGACCGGTGTCTAACTGTCGTGATCTCGGTTGTCCGATAGAAATTGAGAGCCTGGACAAATGCGGACTGAGGGTGGAAATCCTTGTATTCTGCACCTTCAATCGGCGGCGCAGAGTGTGGATGGATAGTTGCCAACCGCGTGAAAAGGTTATGGGCAACAGTTTCGAATTGCATTTGCTTGACGGAAAGTTTGCTGAAAGTCTTCAAGGCAAGAGAGCCAGAACCAAGGCGCAGGTAAATGCGGACCAGGAGCAACAGCGCTTGGTAGTTATGAGGAGAATCCACCAGAAGGCGCTCCAAGATAGCTGCAGCACGAATGAGAATAATATCTGGTGTTTCCTCTTGGCCACTGGAAACCGAGGTTCCACTGAAGCGCATCAGGCTCATGGCAGCAATCACACAGAGATCATCGCTAGCTTGGCTCTCTATCGTAGATGGGGCCGAGCTTCGATCTGGGCGTTCTACATCACGGTAGACTTGTAGACAGCGGGAAATAAAGTCTTCAACTTGTGATTTAGAGACATTGGCTCCATCCGCCGACAACGCGAAACAGTATTCGAGTTTAAGAGCGTTGATTGTTGCAACGCCCTTATACGGGTCGCTCTTCACCTGCACAACTAGTCAGCTTGGAAGCATGGGCTAGGCATCCGCCACAGCAACGTACATTTTCCACTTGGCCTTTACTGGCATATTCCAAGACATTTGACAATGACTCTTTATCCAATGCTGCCAGGTACGAACGCAGGTCACCGAAGCAATAGAGTTTGTTCTTGTGCTGATCGAAATATTCTTGACAAGCGGAGACTAAGTCCTCAGCCTTGACAGTACCTCCCAGGACGCCAGAATGTTTCAGGTCCAAGCGAGCGAGTTGTGCATTGCGAGATTTCGGCATGGCTTCGCGGAAGTCATTAATGAACTTCTCAGACTCGGCAGTCGTCCTTTGCAAAACCAATTAGCAATTTCGCTATACGTCCGCCGGGTTCTGAGGGGCATACTCTTGAGAGTTAATGTTTTGAGTCGAGACGACAAGCAACTTCCAAACTGCCCAATCATCACGCTCCTGAAGTGCCTTTCTTTCACTTTCGTTGGTAGGAATTGCGAGCAAGGACTTTGTGTAAGATAACCCTTCCGTCCACAATCCCGCCTTCTCTAAGCTGGACAGCTTATCACCAACAAAGGACCAATCATTCTGGATGATGCGTGACGCTATCCCGAGATTTTCACTGTTGAGAATCTTAACAATCTCATCATGACGACCCTGAGATTCAAAAATCTTGATAAGGAGCAATAACTCCTCTGCATTTTGTATGGCTCTAGGAAGGCTCAGCAACTCTTTCTGTTTTCGCAATGAATGTCAATATGATATGTCCCACTCTAAGAAGAATGTGGCACATACCGGATCGGAAGGAACGCTCTCAGCAGCCTTTGAAATCATTCGATAAGCCAGTGTCCCAAAGAGTTTACGTTCGACCTCCGAACTGGACTCATCGTTAGCAACGAGGTAGCTCAGGAAGATAGCCCAAAGGTAGTATCTCCGATTCTTGGGGAAATTATTCTGCAGAGACATAGCCGCCTATTTCACCAGAAAAGACGGTTAGTTTCATTATGTTGCGGTGATCGTCGATGGACAGACACACCTTCTGCGCTGATTTCCAATCGTCCTCATTAAAAGCATCGGCAAACCACTGCTTCTGCAGCTCTAGATGACGTGGTTTTGCTTTCGCGGCTTTTTCCCAGAGAGCCCTTATGATGTCTCCTTGGCCATCCATCTTTTTAAGTGTTTCTTGAAGCTTATCAAGGGTGTCGAGGTCCGTAACGGGTGGTTCTGCCTTGCATAAGGCAAGCGTTTCTGCGATACCACGCTGGCGATTGGGTTCGTCGGCATGGCGATAGAGGATGTTTGCCTTCCATGCCTAATCACACAAGTAATTGAGTTAGCAAGTAATACAAGTATATGAAGTTTGTTGCAACCCCTAGTGTATACACAATTTATTGGAAGAACATGAACGATGAAATGCGACCGCTACAATCATATGCGATACCTACTTTCAAAAAGGCTGTATTTTCCCCTTTCTTAATGCGTTTATCGATCAACTGTAGGGCCTGTTTCAGATTCTGCGCATCAATGGCATCTTCGATCTGTTTGTTCCGCCGAAAAAACACAGCGTCATTGGTCGACATGGTGAGTGACAATCGATTTTGGTTCTGGGCCAACTCTAATAATGTTTAACCGGTTCAAATTCTAAGCCTGGAATAGGTAAATGTTTTCGTATGCTGCGCAACCAAGCACAGCACACGTTGTGCGGGGAAGATAGTACGGCGGGATGATGTGAGGGGAAGAAATCCGAGGACAATAGTGTAGAAATGCCTTTTTTTGGGGGTGGTTTGGCGGGCGAACATAAACTAGAAGGCGGTGATGACCACTGATCTAGTACCGAGTATTGTACCCAATCGATTGTATCTAGTCCCACCAAACATGGAGAAGGATCAAATCAAAAATAAATTAATCAATAACATGAGAACATGAGACTTACCTTCTAAGGGGAAATTCGAGGGAGGTCTGGTAGTTCAATCTTCACCTGATGATAGCTTCCTAGAATTCATAGTATTCTAGTATGACCTAACTGCCGCAGATTCATACAGCTTTTTTCTCCCTATCCTTTCCTCTCTCTTTTTCTCTCTTTCTCTCTTTTTGCGCCTTTCTAGAATGATTCTAACGCATGAAAACAACAAAACAGATAGAAATTGTGTGCACTGATGAGCCCTTGTGTGAATTTGAAAGCATAAGTCACATGATACCTAATATACATAGCTTCAATACATACAGAAGCCTTGAACAGACTCTCACATGGCCCTTGAAAAGAGCCGTCATCAACGTGGCCAGCCATTCATCTGGACAGCTTCTTCTGCGTTAACTGTGACAAAGTTAGTCAATTTAAACCAGCTTAGGGTTATAGATGAGCTACAGGCGCCCACAGCTAATATAGCTTTGTGGTAGATCTTACCCATTGCTTTTTACAGTCACGATAAGCCCTAGATGTGATAGTCAGAAAAATAAACCATCCTCAACGGGAGTAAGTCAATGGCGATAGAAACACTAGGCCTGTAGTTGACGAAAGGAAAAAAAAAAAAAAAAAAAAAAAAAAAAACATCAAGACAAAGAGCAATTGGTACTCACTGGAAGTAATCATGACACATTTCTCGGTCAAAATTGTTGCGCTTCATACATTTGAGACTTCGATCCGCAAAATCCTGGCATGGATCATAGTATTCGCTTGCACTCTTACTACATTGTACACATCCTATTAGCGGGGAGAGAAACCACACGGACGTGCAAAATAAGCATGATGGTTCTAGTATCATGTCATGTTGAGGTACGACCCTAGAGTGAAAGAAATAGAAGACTGAAAATCATAATATAGCAAAATGATCCCGACAAGATAGTCGATATTAAAGCCGCTAAGAATACACTTACAGTATTCCCTTGCCTGGAATTTAGACTTACTTAGTAAATTTTTGCTCTGTTTGGGACCAAGAATTAGGATGGTCTTGTCCCGATGACTGCGGTGAAGAATCTGATGAGGATGACATTATGACGACTGGATATCAGTTGATACGAATCACTCTTCGGGTTGGGATATCAAAGACCGGGCAAGTGAGTGTTCGTTCCTGGAGAAGTTTAAGACCCACAATCAACAGATTCTTGGCACGGGGATCCCCTTAGTCATGCCGTCATACTATAACCATTCCTAGTTCAGTACCTCTTTAGGGCTCTTCCCGAGGGCTTCGGCATAAATTTTAAGTTCATTGAGACTAGATACAAAGTAAAGAGAAATGACCCGGACTCGACTAATATTTCTTTCTTCTTTCTTTTTCTTGGGGGGTGAATAAGAATGAAACAAAATTAGCATTTTGATGAAAGTGAGCTGATATCAGGCCGTTTGTTTCTTCTTTCTTTAATAGTAAATAAACATGCATTTATTATTTGTCATTTATTATCCATCGTTTATTTGAATCGATTTTTGAGTAAGGATTTAAATTTGCAGATACTGAGGGATGGTGTAAAACGTATACCGCAAGACAAGATAATGTCACTGCAACCTACCGAAGCGCCGGGTCTCAAGCATATAAGCGCATCTAACCCTTCTTAGCGCTAAAATCACCCCACGCCACCTTTTCTTTCTGCAGGTTACATGGTGGTCAGAGGGGAACTAACCGGTGAAAGGTTGAAATGGTTTGTATGGGATTGTACCACTGACTATATTTATTCGGCACTAGTATACTCAATAGTTAGAGTACTAAGCAAACTTCGACCTGGTGAACCAGAATAAGCCAATTACTTTGGATATATCATTTTATTTATTTGTTTTATTTTTTTTTATGAAGAAAAAAAAAAGATAAATTACATAAAATAGTAATAAGAGACAAGAGGTGATATCTAAATCTTGCCAGTTCAACTCAATGTTGATAATTTCATTTCATTAATTCAATATCCTTCTAACCACGTAGCTGGAAAGGAACTTGTGTAGATTAATGATTTGATCGACTTTGTCTTTTTAAGTTGAAGTGGGGATTGCGATCGGACTTAAATCCAGCGTTTCGCGTGTTTGTTCAGTTTGCGCGAAAAGCCCTCCCGAAAAGAAAAGTAATCAATCGTCGACCGGTCGCCCTGTCCAGACCAATCGTCATGGCTACTTTTCTTTCTTCTTCTCTTACATTTGCCTGTCTCTTTATCTACAATATTTAGACGCCCTCGGGAACTATCCCAGAAGCGCTTTCCCATTTCTTATTTCTCCGTCTTCCTATTCTCATTCACTGTTTAGGAGTGACTCGATACGCCCCGTCATGCTAGTAACACCCTCCTTCGCCTAAGATCGAATTCCTATGGATATATCTTGCCACTGCTTTTCCGGCCAACTCTTCTCTCACATCCTGTACACAGCCAATTCCTTGTTTCTCCGACCATCGCGAAACGGTTCCTGGATCTATCTTCGCCGCCTCCCCTGCTTATGCTTCACCAAAAACAAATCGCGCAAATGTCGACATTTTTACCCATCGAAGCCACATCGACTAGGGATTCCGCCGACGCAAATATGACCAAAACGGCTTTACTCGGAAACGATGCTTCGGGGGTTAGTCTTTTTATCTTCCAAGTACATTTTTTTTTTCTAAAAGAAAAGTTACTGACGGTGATCTATCAGCTTTCCCAAACCTTGCAAGGCCATGTTGATGACATTCGCGCTCTCCTACATTGCGGCATTTGTATACGGCCGTTATACGAACCCTTCACCCTCGGTTGTGGACATACTTTTTGCTACAGCGTGAGTAGCTTAAACTGTGTGATAATTAGGATTAACTACTAATCTCTGCGTGACAGTGCTTAACGTCTTGGTTTGCTGGCGGAAGGTCCAATAAGACATGTCCCGACTGTCGAGCCCCTGTGAAAACGCAACCCGCCCCTGCTTACTTGGTAATCATTTTCTTAGATCCAACTTCCCCCGATGCGCTGGCTAATAGTTCCGTATAGGTTCGTGCCGTTGTCCAATTGTTTACGGGTCGTGCGGAACTTCTAGAGAAGGGAGAGACAACGGCAGAACATACATATCATCAACGTGAAGAGGCTGAACGGTTGGAAAAAGACAAAAAGAACCCCGACCCTAAGGAAGGAGGCTTGTTTCGGGGTACATTTAATAAAAAACCTGCTCAGCAACCGATCGTTGACCTTGAGGACAACGTCGTTCGCTGTCCACGTTGTTCGTGGGAACTAGAGGAAGACTCGAATTGTGTGCAGTGCGGATATCGGCAGGATGAAGAGTCAATAACTGATGGTTCCGATGATCTGAGCGAGTCAGACGAAGACTCTTTGATGTCAGAATATCCCTTGGACACCGACGAGCTTGATGAGTTCGAAGATGGGTTTGAAGATGGGTTTGAAGCTGGATTCCGTGATCTTGACCAGGCGGGCTGGAATAACTACTATGACGGAGTACCCATCGAGGCGCTGACTTTCGACCTTCCCCATCAATTATACGGCCTGCATCGCCCTAACCATCGCCTCATACCTCCTCCCCGCCTTCCCTTTGCTCTTAATGGGCGCTACAATGGCAGATCTTTAACGGACCATGATAGCGAAGAGGAGGAAGACTACTCAGATGATACCGACATGGATTCATTCATCGATGATGACGAACATATCGATGAAACGCAGCATTATGGGTCGGAATCGGATCGATCGACGGTAGTTGGGGGCCACGAGGGCAGCACGCAAGATCATGACGAGCAACTAAACTCTGAGATTACTATGTCGCACGCAACAGACTTCACGGAAGATGCATTGGAGGGCTCGGACGTGGTCCCAGATAGTGAGGATGACGCGGAAGGGGGCGAGGAAGAAGACGAAGAAGACGATGACGAGCCAATCCGCCCGCCCGTGAACGGAAATAGACGCCGTCCAATATTCGGGATTTCAAACCCCCCAGTCCGCTCGAGCCGATTCTCGTCTAGGCAGCCAAGGCCTTCAACCGTAAATCCTTATCCACCACGCCGGCCAATAGCTCAAATGGCACGTTCTCAAAGTCCGAGCACGGAAGGCACCTCTGTCTCAAATGCAATCAGCTTGGACGATGACTCCGACGAGGGCCCGATTAGGCCATTTAGAAGGAACTGTCGGCATCATGCTCACTGAATTTTCCTCGGCCAGGTACGCTCAACGGGAAACCCCTGGCACTAGGTCTCGTAGAATGGAGGATGGGGAGACGTTGAATTGTTCCTGATGCTCATGCTCCAGAGACTCTTCTATTCGGGATGTTGAATCGCACCTTACCAACCTCTGCTATTTATCTATGTCTGAAGCATGGTCGTTTACGAAATATATGGAAACGACAAGTGGGCAAGAGGGAAAAGGATATACCCCCTGCCAACACCCACCATTCGGCCTCCACAATCTTCCATTCTATACCCCTCTCCCTTTTTTTCCCTTTTCCTTTTTTCTCTCTTAAAGCTATGTCTTTCCTGACTGCGTTATGCATTGGCTACCATGTTGTTGTCTGAGCGCATCATTCTTTTTCTTAGTGAAAATGTATCACCAGCCAGTCGGTCCACCCGTGTTTTCTTTAGACATGCACAGGTACGCGCAAGATAGAGCGGATATCACCTGTGTATGAAAGAGCACGCATCTTAGACACTCCAGTACTTTATCTTAGGGGTAAATTGCTCGCAGAGTAGCGTATCTCTCGTAGTTTAAGTGAGATGGAGGGACAAAACGGATGGAGATATTGCAAACAAAACACCTATGTACATAACATTCGCACGTATCAAACCCGGCGCTCTTAAAATCCAAAAGGAGAGTTGCTTTTGTTTCGACGCAAGAGAGAGACTTTTATGTTTTTATCCAATTCTAATGAATTATGCAAAGACCACCTGCCCCGGGAATAGGATAGAATAGAATACAAAAAGTAGATACATACGCCATGCCACTAATAAAATTCGTCTCACCACACACATACACACAGACCAAAAAAAAAGCTTACACATTTCACTTCGACTGAGGGTTACCGTTTATGAAGGGGACTTCGAAGACCACGGCACCGTTTCGACCATCCGATGTGGCTCCTTCGAAGTAGTTGTTTGCATAGCACTTCCAGCGACCGAATCGGTGCTCCTTACCCACTGCTGCGACGATGCAGAGACCCTTAGGTTCTGGTTCGGAGGATTTGGATTTGGATTTGGACTGGCTGGATTTGGCGGTCTCGACGCGGCGTTCGAATACGGCGATATCGTTGATAACGCCCTTTACTAGGGGTTCCGATTCATCCTTTGCATCCTCCGTCTTCTGGTCCGTAGTCACGTCAACGGCCATTTGGTCTGGGTTGTCGAAAGCGAGAGTTTCTTTCAGTTGCCGTGATGGCGTGTCGGGTTCGGTGGAGTCTCCACCAATCGGGCCTAGAGGGATAATGGACTTCTTGTCCTCGGACACTTTCCATGCGCGGATCCAGCCGTCCCAGCTACCGCTCAGAACGATGTCCGTGCCGGGGACCGTGGCAAGCGCTGTGATCCAGCGAGGTGTACGTCGCAAGTGGCGGGCATTGGAGGCTGCTGTGTTGGGATCGACTTCTGCAGATAGTTCGTCGAGTGGAGGGAGGGGATCGAGACCGTGGGCAAGGGGGACAGTGTAGAGGGGCTTCTTCTTGTGAACCGACCAGAGGGAGATCGCTCCGGAGTCTGAGCCGGTGACGAAATGATCGGGAGGTAGAGGCGCCACACAATCGATGTTGCTTTCTTTGTATGAGGTTTTGGAAGAGCCACCGCGGAAGATCAGCTGGGATTCATCCACGACTTTCCACACTCGAGCAGTGCGATCGCGGGCTCCGACACTGACGCACTGATCGAATGCCATGGCAGCAAGCGATGAAATGTGGTCTTGGTGACCGAACAAAGTTTCAACATAGGCATGTCCTGAGGTGCTTACGGACCATGTTTTGATGGTTCGGTCGAATGAGCCGGAGAATAACTGTTCACCGGAGCTCATAGTAGAGATATGACGGGCGAAGGCAAGCCCGCTGACGGAGTCACGGTGATGTGTGAAAGTTTTCGTAGGCGTCAAGGTCGCGGCATCCCAGATAATGAGTTTATCATCCTCTCCACCAGTGGCCACAAATTTCCCGGATGGCGATACAGCCACAGACAAGATATTCTTAGTATGGCCCTGCTCCTCGCTACTCTCCGCGATCTTCTGCAAACCCCGCACAAACCTCACTTGCTTCGGCTTCTTCCGTTGTGGTCTAGGGGGGCGTTTTGATGATCCGTTTTGAGCGCCTGTGGTAGTCGTCGCCGCATGAGAAGGGGTCGCGAGTTCCCATTTGATTAAAGTTTTATCTTTTGATACTGTATAAACGTAAGGTGCGTGGACGGCAATTGACGTAGTCGACTGGGTGTCTGCCCGGAAAAATGAATGCGATGCCGTCGAGAAGGATAGGTCCGAGGCAATCTGACGATATACACGGCCTTTGAATTCATCCTATGCTATACATCAGTGATCGGTCGAGCCGACGGACAGAGATGCGCGGATGCATACCACGTCCTCCTTTAATCTCTCCGCGATCAAATCGCGATCAATTTCCGCCGCGTCAAAGCCATAATCATCGACCTCCTCTCGGACATTCTCCAGATATCTCTCCGCCAGCTTCAACCGTCTGTCTGCGGCCGTCTCTCCCTCGTCCGATTCGGAGCCGCTCTCCTCATCTGAGACCCCAGAAGCGATGCTTTCCTCATCTTCATCCAAGTCGCTTCCGGAGATCGATTCTTCACGTTGCCTTGGTTTACCACCCCTCTTCGCGCCCGAATCTTTATCTGCATCGACACCTCGTTTCTTTGACGGAGCTCCGGCGCGGTCTTCTCTCTTGCGCTTCCGCTGGGAAGCCGGTAATGTGAAAAAAGACGACATTTCTCTTTAGGATGAAGTGAGTCCCGCGCGGCAGAACAACCAAACACTTCTAGAGGAAAAATTGAATTGCGGCGGGGAAACAACGGGGCAGTCTGGAAATCTTTAGATGATCAACTTTCACTTTTTTTCTGCCGGTTGGTCCGTGCGGGTGGAAAGCGCAATAACGTAACGCCTAAATGATGACTCAGCCACAACCAGCTCCGCCTCAGGCTCGCCAGCAGAAGCTCCAGGCAATCAAGCTCCGCGCGGCGTGTGATACTTACACTTACTCTCCAGATCTCTCATCATTCTACTTCTTCTTTTCCGCTAATCCTTTCTTCCCTTCTTCCATTTCCTTTGCAACCTCTTCTTACCTCTTTCCTTTCTTCTCACAAAAACATTCCGAAATAATTTCAAAATGTAAGCGGGTACGCCCAACTACAATAATGAGAAGTCTCCCCCGCTCATTGACGTTCCTAGGGAGGTTCTACTGGGTATCACTGGCAAGGACTTTGTTCTTGTGGCAGCTTCCAAAGCCACCATGAGAGGCCCCACTATTATCAAAGCCGAAGACGATAAGACACGACAGCTCAACAAACATACCTTGATGGCTTTCTCGGGAGAGGCGGGAGATACTGGTGCGTGAACATTCCGATGTATCAACGAGCTTGTACATGAAGTATCGCGCGGCTAACTTGCTCGGGATACAGTCCAGTTTGCGGAGTACATCCAAGCCAACATTCAGCTCTATACGATGCGGAACGATACCGAACTTGGCACGAACGCCGTTGCCAACTTTGTCCGAGGAGAATTGGCGCGCAGCCTGCGGTCTAGGAGCCCGTACACAGTCAACCTACTACTTGGTGGAGTGGATGCTATTACTGAGAAGCCTCACTTGTACTGGATTGACTACTTGGCATCGCTGGCCCCCGTGCCATATGCCGCCCACGGTTATGCCCAGTAAGTCGACGCTGACTCTTTCGACATTCATCTGCTGTAGTATTCGCAGAGGTGAGGAGAACATCGCACTAAGTTGTCTTAGATACTACTGCTTATCGACACTGGACAAACACCACCATCCTGATATCTCCATTGAGGAAGGATTGAAGCTTCTAGAGATGTGCACAGATGAACTAAAGCGCAGATTGCCGATTGACTACAAAGGAGTATGTGTACCTGGAGTGAGACGTATTCTACCCGAATGTTGCTGACTGATTGTTTCTCTTGCAGGTTCTCGTAAAGGTTGTAACCAAGGATGGTGTGAGGGAGTTAGACTTTGACAATGACAAGATCGTGAAGAGTGCTTAATATGGTTGTATCATACCAAATGATGTCTTTTGTTTTTCGCTTTACGGGAATTGGATTTTGAGAAGAACGGTTGCATGACAGGGTAAATTCCATGACATTGACCAAATATGCCATCTCACTATAATTTAAAATCGGTAGAGATCAAGAGAAATGATGCTTAGATTATGAGGTGCTTTAAAGTGAATGTACAGGACAGTGGTTGGACTTGATGCGGGTTTGTATGACGCTGTAGTGAATGTTTGTCATGTTTGCATCCCGCGGCTTTCCAGCGCCGCCTTTCGCAGCTTTCTACCAATCCTGCGCTCAACCTTTCTCTCTTTTTGTTTCTAATAACATTTTTTTTTTGCCGGATCATGATGTCTAAGAGACAGGCCGAATTCTCTTCAGAAGACCCTGCGACTGAGTCCCCGGCCTCTAAAAAGGCTCGTGTGGAGGATGATTTTGGGGAAGGCGACCCGCGCCATGGAGCTCTGCCGTTACGACGCGCTAGTGGGCAGCAAAGAGAAGAGGACGAACGCAAAGGAGAGAATATTCTTGCCGCTGCAGACCAGGAAGGGGAAGAGCTGGAGGAAGGCGCCGTAGCCAACGGTGCCGAGTCTGAGGACGACACCGACGATGACAGACCTGCAATTGCCGCCCCGAAACGGCAGAGCGCACCCATGGAAGGATATAGCGACTTGTATCTCGACACGATCAACCGCGAGATCCTCGACTTTGACTTCGAAAAACTATGCTCGATCAGTCTCTCCAACATCAATGTATATGCATGCCTAGTTTGCGGCAAATATTTCCAAGGCAGAGGGCCTAAATCACATGCCTACTTCCATGCGCTCGAAGTCGGTCACCATGTCTTCATTAATATGGGCACCAAGAAGGTGTATGTCCTTCCGGAAGGATATGAAGTGAAAAACAAGAGCTTGGATGATATCAAATATGTGGTAGATCCGCATTATAGCAAGGAGGAGGTGTCCAAGCTGGACAGAGAGGTTCACGACGCATTCGATTTAGCCGGGAACCGCTACAGACCAGGTATATGACCCTCAAGAGACCTATGTCATGTTCAACGTCACTAACTTGCTTCTTAGGGTTTGTGGGTATGAACAATATCAAAGCCAACGACTACTTGAACGTCGTCGTTCAACTGCTGGCGCATGTGTTCCCCATCCGCAACTACTTCCTATTACACGAGTTCCCTACACCGGGAACACCACAGCTAGCTTTGCGCTTCAGCACATTGGTACGGAAGCTTTGGAACCCAAAGGCCTTCCGATCCCACGTGTCGCCGCACGAATTGCTACAGGAGATCGCTTTGCGATCGTCGAAGCGCTTCACCCTCACCCAGCAGTCCGACCCCGTAGATTTCCTCTCATGGTTCCTAAACAACTTACACTTGTCCCTGGGTGGCTCCAAAAAGCCATCCAAGACACCCACCAGTGTCGTCCATGCCGTATTCCAAGGCAATCTGAAAATTGAAAGCCAAGCGATCACCGCCCATTCCGATACCCAAAACGCTCGCTTGGTATTCACCGAATCAGGCGACATCAAGAGCCAAACCACCCCGTTCCTCATTCTCACCCTCGACCTACCCCCGACACCTCTCTTCCAATCTGCCAATCGGGAATCCATCATCCCTCAAATCCCCCTGACTACCCTCCTGAACAAGTACAACGGCCTCACTGCCTCCGAAAAGTTGGCTCACCGAGTCCGCCACCGCCTCCTCCACCCTCTCCCCCCCTACCTATTCTTCCACATCAAGCGATTCAGCAAGAACCGGTTCGTCTCCGAGCGGAACCCTACCATCGTCACCTTCCCATCAACCCGGGGCCTAGACATGTCACCATACGTAGAACCAAACCCCGCAATCTGGCCCCCAGGTGAACCAATCCTCTACGATCTAGTCGCCAACATCATCCTCGACCCCGCCGTCACAGTCCCAGGCGCCACCGAAGAAGCCGCAGCAGATAAGGGCGTCAACGCCGCTTCGGGGTCATCATCTGCTGGTGCAGGCGCAGGCACCGAAAAGGTTGCCTGGATGGTCCAGCTCCAGGATAAGGCCATGGCGGCCGAAAACAAGCGGATCCAGAACGAGCGTGGCGGGGAACAGCGCGGACCGGAGTGGCTTGAAATTCAAGACTTGTTTGTGAAGAGGGCCGAGACGGAAACCCTGTTCACCCGAGAAGGGTATTTGATGGTTTGGGAGCGCCGGAAGGTTCCCGGGATGAATAAGGGGAAAGGAAAGACCCCTGCGAAATAAGTCTAAGGAATCGTTACCATTTTCTATTTAATCTGCGAAGTAGACCTGTGCGTCGCTCGAATTAGCATTCAACCCCCGATAGGGTGTGATGTGTATGTATGGTCTTTGGAAGTGCCATTTGTATAATTAAGATTACGATGATGATAGAAATCATTTGTGTATGTGTGTAGTAATTAACATTTAGTATCTAACTTATACAATGTACCGTAACATGTACAGCTAAAACCTGACGATAGATAAAAGAGGGTATCAATAATGGCCAATCTATAGCATATACTCAGAGAGTTCCCCATCCACAAAACTTCCTGCCGATTCTTATGGCCGTGCCTGAGACAACTCCCCATACACTTGCGTTCACGGCAGCCTGCAATCCCACCATAAGGGTCAGTTTGCCCATGTACGCAAGCCTACTGGACCGAGACCCGCCACCGCCCCAGGCTCCAATAGCGCGGACATCGACAGCCGAAGAGACAGTCGACGAAAGATACGAAGAAGCCAGAGAGCGTAGGTAGAGAGATTCTAGGGGAATGAAAAGAACACAGGTAATCATGGAGGCAAGATGAGAGGCAAGAGAATCAATTGGGTGAGACGAGAGAATGGTGATACGGTGGGCCTTTGGAATAGTTGTGTTGGTCGATGATTCTTCGCGTACGTTTGGGTCTGAGATACGAGGAATAACGGCCGATTCAGAATCATTCTCCATTATCTGACCCGCCTCGGACTGGTGATCGTAGGTGTCTTCCTGGCTCCGTGGCTCTTCCACACTCTCTGGTAAAATGTTGGTAAAGCTTGGCTGTTGCTCTTCAGCCGATGGATCAGGGAATTCATGCTCAAATTGATGCTGCTGAGGTACTGATCGGGGTATATCCTGCCCTGGTTCGGGAGATCCACCGGGTGTCATGTTTGAGAGGCGGTCGCTGTCCACGGCGTCTGAGTAGATGACTGAAAGCGTATCCAGAAGCTCAGTGATAGAGTGACGGTGACCCATATCCCCATTAGTATTTGGGAAATCAATTTCATTACCCGGTCTAGGACGCAGTTGGGCCTGATCTTGTTCTCCACGGTTACCCATAAGCTCCAGCTGCATCGTAATCATGTCGGGATTCTGATGAATCAATGAAGCCCGAACGTGAGGTGAAGTTGGAGATGAGGTTTCAGGAGAAGACGGACGGGAGAAAAGGGTGTTTGAGCGCGAGTTCCGGTGCCTGTTGGGATCGCCATGGTCCTCAACGCTACCACGTGTCTCAAGGTCTGTAGTCTCGTCGGTGTGTGCAACCGTATCAGAACGGCCCATGGAGGCCATTGCTGAAATGCCATGGGTGCTCATCTCCGCTGGTGACTGAGATATTGGCTCTTCCTCATTTGATAAAACTCGATCACCGCTGAAATCAAGCGTGGAATCGGGTACTGGAGCAGAGACGGGTGTGCTAGGCTGGTCAAAGTACGTAGCCCGTTGTACCCGAGCAGCAACCTCCTCAGGGGCTGGCGGTACTGCTTGTTGTAACCGACGAGACCGATGGTGTCGCTCGTTCTGCCTGGCTGATAAACCTGCAGCCCACTCCCGGTTGAGACGAATATGTGCCTTTTGGTCCGGGCTGCGACCGATCCATGATAACATCCAATTTCGCAAAGATTTTAGTTCGTACAAAACATCTTCGACGAAGGAAAGATTACTACGTGCACTTTCCTCTGCTTGCCTCCGTCCAAGCATGGGTACCATCCAGTCAATCAAGTCATTTTCACGGGCCACTTTGATTGATAGATGGTCTGCAAATGTGGGCTTCGGTAGCCGACGCCGGATCAACCGATAAAGCCTTATCTCTACGATAGGACGAAGGTATAGATAAAGATAGACAAGAAGGGACGGGGTCGTTAGGAGATTTGAGCCAAATTCAACCAGTGACTGTACTGAAAGATCGGTAGGCAAGGAAGGTAATGGTAAAGCGGAGGTTTCGCCAAAAGGCAGAAGAAACTGGATCCCTGGCAAGCTGTATGGTTGCACGAGGTGAAGGGATTGGAGCAGGCCGTATACATAAGATTGTATAGCAACGAAGAGCAATGTGCCCCTGGCCCTATGGAGCTGTTAGGTACTAATTGTGTGATGAGGATACCGGAAAATTACCCGGAGTGCAAAATGGTAAATGAAGATCGCACAATCTTGGACAGCACGTCATCATCTGGGAAGTAACTTTGCATCGCAACAATTACGCGCTCAAGAGGATGGTGTCGGCATATAGATAAACATGTCGATAGAGCCCAGGAAGGTATCCCGGCGAAATAGAATCCAACGATGCCAGATGACCCACGCTCACGAGCGATGATGTTCAACAGAGGAACATGAGTATAACTCTGGAATGTCTATGGGAGATGATTAACCGTTTGTACATGGAGTTGTTGTAAAAGATTTACCTGTATCCGACCAGAGAGTGAGGTTGTCCACCACGAGCCCAAGAACACTGAAATTTGGTCCAGGGTGGCCATAACCAATCCATAGTCATTCTCAACATTGATCGTATCCATCTTCTCTTCGTCAGTGGGACCACGAGAATTGCCTTCTTCGCTAACAACGACACCCATTGTTGAAAGAATGTCATTTTTGGCCCTTCGTAGGTCCCTTCCAAAGGCCTTGGACTCAGGGTTCACGGGATGGCCCCTCTCATCGTAGTGCTGAACGTAGCCATCTGCATATAGAGGTGAAACCCTCGGGTGGGTTGAATTGCCAAGCTCCGCAGTTGCACCTTCAGGGCGTTCAGGAGCTTGATATGGTGAACGGCCCTGATGAGAGACAGTCAACTACCAGGACCAGGAGAGATGCATGGCGCGCCAAACAAGACGGTATGTAGATATGGGAGTAAGTTTGGGTTACAATAGACAAATTTAATGTGGTCAAAAGCGGCACCAGATTCGTTCTTGAAACATTATTAATGTATGATATCTAAGTCTCTCATCCAGGACTGCAACGCGCTCAAAGCGGAGCAGCCGAAGATATAAGAGCCACAAGATATAGTAGATGGCGATGTAAATCACAGTTTAGAACTAAGTCCATGTAAAGCAAAGCAAAGTAGAGAGTTTATAGCCTACCAAAGCCAGTCGATTTATAAATGCTTGTTGCCCCATGATGTGTGGCTATACACATGTACTTTTCAACGGTCTTGCATTGTGATACTGTGATGAACAAGGGAATGGTTGAGAGAAAGATGAATGTATTGAAAGCAAGCAAATGAAAGTGGATGTCATTCACGTGGTCGTTTGCTGCGTTTGCTGCGTCTAACGCACGGACCAATGATGATCGGCCAATTTTTCTACAACAAACAAGACAAACAACTCAAAAAAAGAACAAAAGTTTCGGCGGAACAGCTTCATCATCGCCGTCTTGAGATCTTCCACTCTATCTTTCCTACTTGATTTTATTTTTTTAATTGTATGATGGCGCAATAAATCAAACAGTGAGAAGGATTTAAGAATTTGTGCGAATAATGTCTAAAGCCGTTGTGAAGACGACCTTCGAGGCGTCTCGGACTCTGCGTCCCATCTACACCGGAGGAAGTACTGCGCTAGATGCCAGTGGACGTCTGCTAGTGACCTGTGTGGGCGAAGATGCCCTTGTGGTCGATTTGGAGACTGGTGATCAGCTCACAAGTCTCGAAGGAGTGAGTTCCGGCCCTTACATCTTGCAGACACCGTTTGTCGCGGACTTCTAACGTAACAATTTTAGGATGGAGAGATCATTACCAGCTTAGCTAGTATGTCGCATGCTCCGATGCCCCTTGTTTTCACTGACTTTAGCCCTTGCGCCTCGCTACTGGACTTTTTCTAACTGTCTTATAGTTACTCCGTCCGCTTCACATGTCATTGTTTGCTCGCGTTCCATGTCTATGCGCATTTATTCCCTTACACCTTTAGAAGAATCTTCCGGAAGTATCGAGGCGAAGCTTTTGCGAACCGTGAAGCCCCATACTGCGCCTGTTGTCACAACTGCCGTTGATGAAACCAGCACACTTCTCGCAACCGGCGCGTCCGATGGCTCGATCAAGGTCTGGGACATTAGGGGCGGTTATGTTACACACACTTTCCACGGCCATGCTGGTGTCATATCGGCGTTATGCTTCTTCCAGGCTCCCCCCCAAGAAGGCGACAACAAATCTTCGAAGAAAAACAGAACGAAGAGAAAACCGGCAGACTCTGACGATGAAGACATGGAAGATGCTTCGGCTTCAGTATCAACCACAGCATTCCGACTCGCTTCTGGAAGTGAAGAGGGTAAAGTACGGGTATGGGACTTGAACAAGAGGAAGTCGATAGCTTCACTCGATTCTCATGTTTCTGTTGTACGGAGCTTGTCATACTCCCCGACAGAGAATGCGTTGCTCTCCGCCGCTCGAGACAAGACTGTCATTGTGTGGGATGTGCGGACATTCAAAACTCGCAGGGTCATTCCTGTCCTTGAGAGTGTGGAGGCAGCTGCCTTCGTTGCGGATAGTGGTTTATGCATGGTAGCGGGTGAAAATGGCATATTGCGCGTATGGGACTGCAACCGCGGCGGAGAGGTTACGCAAGACCAGGAGCCTGGTGCGGAATTCGAAGCGGTTATGGCGATTCATTATACCCCTGGAATGCCCTTTGCCATGACTGTGCACGCTGACCAGACCTTGAGACTCCACTCCATTGAACCCTTATCTGACTTTAAGGCTGGCTCCTCTTTGGATCCATTGCCAGTTATCAGGCGTATATCAGGCAATGATGACGACATCATCGATCTTGCTTATGTTGGCCCCGACCGATCGATGCTAGCCCTCGCCACGAATACTGAAAGCATTAGAATGGTTTCGGTAGGGCCCTCGGAGGACAGACCGTCAGATAAGGATGGGGAATATTTTGGCGCCGATGTTGCCCATCTAGAAGGCCACGACGACATCATCATTTGTATCGATGCGGACTGGTCTGGCCACTGGTTGGCAACAGGAGCTAAGGATAACACGGCCCGTCTGTGGCGTCTTGATCCCAAGTCATCTTCCTATACCTGCTTTGCTGTGATGACCGGTCACGCTGAGTCTCTGGGCGCCATCAGTTTCCCCCGTGTTCCTCCACCCGCAAACACTCCTGCGCGCAAGGATCCTTTGAACCACCCTCCACAATTTGTGCTCACGGGCTCTCAAGATCGCACCATCAAACGGTGGGACATTGGCAAGCTGGCTCCACTCAGCTCGTCCAAGCCCCACACTCCGAAAGCCATGTTCACCCGTAAAGCTCACGAAAAAGACATCAACGCCCTGGACGTGAGCCCCAACTCTACCCTCTTTGCATCTGCCTCGCAAGATCGGACTGTGAAGATCTGGTCTACTGAAGATGGCACTACTGTTGGCATCCTTCGCGGTCACAAGCGAGGAGTGTGGTCAGCTCGGTTCGCCCCTCATGGCACACCTGTAATTTCTTCCAGCACGCAAAGCAGCACGAACAAGGGTCTGATCGTCACGGGATCTGGTGATAAGACGGTCAAACTCTGGAGTTTAGCAGACTACAGCTGTCTTTTGACCTTCGAGGGCCATACAAACAGCGTGCTCAAGGTACTTTGGCTTCCGCCTTCAGATTTGTCCGCCAAGAAGGACAATGACGATGACGAGGATGACGATGAAGCTGGACCGGCCCAGAATGCCGCTACACAGGCACGTCCTCTCGTAGCATCTGCGGCCGCAGACGGTCTGGTCAAGATCTGGTCTCCGTACACTGGAGAGCTGGAGGCGACACTCGATAACCACGAAGACCGAGTCTGGGCATTAGCAAGCCCGACACCCTCTGGCTCCCGCGATGATGTCCTCTCTTCAGAAACACACAAAACTTCATCCCCTTACGCCATTGCCTCCGGCTCCGCGGACTCGACCGTCACATTCTGGACCGACACTACTTCCGCAACCTACACTGCTACCGTCAACGCCAATTCTGCCCGTATCGAACAAGACCAGAAGCTAGAGAACTACATCAGGGCAGGAGCATATCGCGAAGCCATCACGCTGGCTCTGCAACTCAATCACCCGGGACGTCTGCTTTCATTGTTCACCAACGCCATCGATGCCGCAGACGACCCGTACTCGACCGAGGCTCAGAAGAGCGAGCGCGCAAACAGTCTGACAGGAAACCCCTCCATCGACGAAGTCCTGCAAACACTCGACTCCGAGAACCTCCGCATGCTGCTGCTGCGGCTGCGCGACTGGAACACCAACGCACGCACCTCCCGCATATCCCAGCGCATCCTGTTTGCCCTGTTCCGATCCTACCCCGCCTCAACCTTCATCGAGCTCGCGACAGCAAGCATGGCCAAGCGTCGCACCGACAGTCGCACCGCAGCCGGCATGAAGGACATCCTGCAAGCTCTGTCTTCGTACACGGAGCGCCATTATCGTCGCGTTGAGGAACTCTCGGATGACAGCTACCTTGTGGAATGGGTGCTGGGCGAGATGGACGGCGGTGTTGGTCTCGGAAGACTGGGCGTTTCCGGCGCTGCCGCAGACGACGTTCCTGAACATGAAAAGGATACTATCATGCTGGGCGCATGAGTGATTATGCGAGCCTGCGTGATGAACGAGTATATGTACAGATAGACAAAAAATGATTTTGCGTGTTTTGGAAAATCGCGATATGTCGGCGTATTCTGTTGGGGCATTGTTGCATTTACATCTGTTATTTTTAGGGTATATAAAAAGTCTTGTCTCCAGGCAATGCTTTTATTGCCTGTATAATTCCAGTTCATAAAGTTATTTTTTTTCCTCGTTTATTATCCTGTAGTAGTTTCCTATACATCATTTCATTGGAAAGTATACCAGAACTGTTACCGTTCTATCCCGTAATGCTAAAGATGGTATCATGCAAGGTATCTGAAAGGTGTTATACATTATTTTCCTCCCCAAACAGGAACATGTCGAAAATGGCATGGATCTAAGCAACTAAACTGAAAAAGCTCATCGGTCATCACGTCGACGACTCCGGTGTGAGTCGCGATCACTGCCGCGGTCCCGGTCCCGATCACGACCGTGTCTACTCGACGTGTTGGAGGACGAGTGCCTCGAGCTGCTGTAGCGATCATCATCGCGATACCTGCGGCTCCTATCGCGGTCCTTCTCACGCTCACGGCTGCGATCGCGACGACGCTCGCGATCACGATCTCTGTCCCGGTAGGACCGATCTTCTCTTCGGTCATCGTCATCATCGTATCTGCGTCGTCTAGACGAACTTCGTTCTCGTCTGGAAGACCGTCTGTCGTACCGATCATCATCATGATCACGATCCCGCCGGCTCCGGTAGTCCCTATCTCTGTCTTTATCGCGACCGCTCTTCTCGAGATTGCGATCCCGTCTTTCCTTCCAATCATCGTCATCACGTTTCGACTTCGTCTCCTTCTGCAGCGTCGACAGCTCGCCTTCCGTGATGAACTCGCCCGTCTTCTTATTCTGCATCATAACAGGCATATATACCCCCTCGGTGTTCGTCTCGCCCTCCTTCTCACCTTTCCTAGCACCCTTGCGCATAGCAGCCTTCCCCCAAGCCCCAAGCTCAGCCTCAGCGCCCTTGCCGGAATCCTTCGCCCCGATACCCAGAAACCCAGGCCTCCGCTCCGGAACCCGCGGCTTATCAACAGCCGCCGTAGACGAGCCATACTTGCCTCTCCCAACAGCCTGGCCCTCCTTCCAGCCCATACCCCGCAGCAAAGCCGCCCCGAACTCCTCGACCGGAATAGCATTATACTGATCCAAAGTAGCCGACTCAGGCCGGGAGGCGATATCAGCCCGGAAAGAAGTAGTCTCATCATACCGACCGCCCTCTTCGGCCGTCGACTCAATGACAAGGTCCGACCGACCCTCCGTCTCCCCTTTACTCTCCCGAATAAGCGCCCGCATCGCAATCTCATCCTGCGTCAACGGCGTCCGCTCTTCCACCTTCCTCCCCTCCCCACCGGACACATCCTCCATCGCCCGATCCACCGACTCCCCAGCCTTCGCAAAGCTCAACCCATACGACATGCTCGGCCCCTCCGTCTCAACATTATCCCCAGCAACCTCGCCCCGTTTCTCCGCCTCCCGGATCGCCTGAACCTCCTTCGGGAGCAGATTCTTCCCCCTCGGCTTCAGATTCACGCCGGGCCGCTCGCGCCAGTTATTGTTGCTCGCGACGGGGATGACAAGCTCGGTCTTCTCGTCTTTCTTGTCGCCCGATACCACTGTCCCGGTTGCCGTGTCGAACTCCGTGACGGCTTCGAGCACAGGGGCTTGTTCCTCGTCGGACTCGTCATCGTCGGCGTGCAGGTGGCGGGGTCGTCGCGCGAGCGTGGGTTTGGGGGAGTCGCTGCCCCGCGAGGACTGGATGTTAAAGGTTGTCTTTTTGGATGCGCCGTTTGTTCCTGTCGACGAGGACTTTCCTAGTGATAGGGAAAATGGTTTGCTTGGACGGTCATTTCCGTTTCGAGAGGACATTGTTGTTTTGTCCTCTCTCTTTTTCTCTTTCTCTGCCTTTTTTCTTTTTCTTTTTTTTTTTTTTTTTTTTTTTTTTTTTTTTTTTTTTTTTTTTTTTTTTTTTTTTTTTTTTTTTTTTTTCGTCAGTTTTTTTTGAGAGGAGTGGTTGTGGACGGTTTATATGGTTGAATTGTCAAGTTCATTCCCTATTTGGGGGATGAGTGGTGGGAGTTAAGAGTATACAATGAGAATAGTTTAGTTTTGTTGGAGTGAAAACAACGGGTGGCGATAAGGACGCTTAAGCGCGCGCTTAACATTGCTTATCAAACTCTACTACAGACTTGGAGAATCATTTGAACTGAGAGTATTAATTCTATTGGATTTCTCGTCGTTTGTATATCTTGTATTTCATCCCTTCCAACCATCCAAAGTACGTTGTGTACTTTTCTTTTTTCTTTTTCTGTATCCGTAGCTATCAATACATGAGGTACAAAATGAGGACATTTGAGGCAAATACTAAGGCGTACGGCCCTTGGGCCAAAGGGTAGGTCATTCATATGCACATGCACGGTAATGAGTATGTTATATGGGAAAGTTCGGGTAGAAGACAGAGGGTAGGAGATATTGAGTGTAAGCCATGAAAAAGGATAAGGGCAAAGGTATCGAGGGCATATCAAAAAAAAAAAAAAAAAAAGGACAGGAGTAAAGGTGTATCGAAAGGTACATAACAACGCATTCCGTGTTCGCATGGCAAGAGATAAACGGGTTGAATAGATAATAAAGGGTTTAAGGGGGCCGGAAATATTTACAATTGAAGAATTAAGAATCAGGGGGGAAAGGGGAGCTAATATAGACCACTCAGGCTGGCCCTCAGCTGCTAGCAGTCTGCGCTTGTGGCGGATTAGGGCTCTTGCTAGGGCCTGGGATGGGACCACCCTGAGCGCTGCCACTGCGCTGCGTTTGAGGGGTCGCGCTGCGACTCGGTTGAGGGACGGAACCATTCATAGCAGGAGAGTTCCCGACACCAACCCGGTTCTGCTGGGATGGTTGCGGGACACGCATCATAGGTGAGTATCCTTGGGATTGCGATATCTGCATGCCCGACCCACCATTCATAGTGGGCTGGGGTGATTGAAAGTTTCCGTCATGCGACACCTGGTAGTTGCTTTGGACCGCGCCGATGTTTCCTGCGGCTGCGTTCATTGCAACCTGGGACATTCGCTGTTGTTGATACTGGTGGAGTCGATCGGTCGCCAGCTTGTTTACTTGCTCAGGTGTCATGTTCGGATGAGCCCTCTGGATCTGATTCTGCAGGCTGCTGATGGTCGGAACAACTCCACTTGACAGAAGATTAGGCTGACCCATACGAGGGGAAGGTGTGGAAACCCCTTGAGGGGTAGCAGGATGGAATGATGGGCTCTGCATACCACCATTGGCTTGGAGTGCAGCCATCATGGCAGGGTTGTTTGGGGTTCCATTAACACTAGGCACGTTCATGTTAGGAGAATGAGACCCCTGACCGACGAACTGCTGCTGATTGTGAAATTGTTGTTGTGGCTGCTGAGATTGGGGCGGTTGCTGCTGCCGGTTCTGCAGAATCCGTTGCTGTTCCTGGAGACGGTTGGCTTCCCGGATCACCCGAGCATTATCAGGCGGGGTTTGAATTGGCATCCCAGGGCGAGCAGCGGTATTTTGCTGGATCCCAGACTGGGGCATCATTTTCATAGCCATGGGGTTTTGCGGGATATGGGCATTGGCCGGCCCACCTCCAGGGACTGCTTGAATATGGGGCCTTCCTGGGTTGGAAACAACACCAGGTGGCATTCCATTCGGCATCCCATTGGGTAGACCGTTAGGTAGTCCATTTGGAGTATTGCCAGAAACGGAGGGAGTCCCAGCATTATGAGGCATACCGTTTGATGTTCGCCCAGGACCGTTCATCATTGGCGGCTGGTTGGGCATCTGCCCGTTACGCTGAGCTGCCAAATTCGCCTTGCGTGCCTTGTTAGTAAGGGCTCCGATAATCATACAGAAACAAAACTTACGCGCTGGGTGGCGATCATTTGCTGCCGGTATTGTTCCTGTCTCTCCTGCAATTTCAACTCCCGTTCATACTTCAGCCGGCTAAACTCCGCGGGCGTTGAAATTGGGGGTTTTGGCTGGTTTGCCTCGTTTGCCTTCCTTAATGATGCTAATTGAGAAGCTAGAGAGAGTCAGAATCGAGAACTGGGCATTTGATTTGAATATCTTACCGTGCTGTTGTTTCTGTAGCATTGTCTCCCGCTTTTTGGCTAACTTTCGCATGGCATCAAGCAAAGCAAGGTGCTTAGATGACCGTCTCCGGTCAACCCGGACAGGCTGCGTAGTTCTCCTGCGAACAGGGGGTAAAGCCTGTGGGTTACCGTTCCCTTGCTGTTGCTGTTGCTGTTGCTGCTGTTGTTGCTGTTGCTGGGCCGCTTGCTGCTGGGCCAAGACAGTGCGTTGTGCGGTTTCGAGTCTCTGGTGATAAGCCCTAAAGTACTGTGTCTTCGACATATCGGCAGGCAAACCCTCCAAGCCAATCCAGCGCTCGAAGCATTCCCATGGCGTCCGCCTCTCTGCCCCGGATGTGAATTGTGATGATGGCGTAAGGCAGCTAGAGATCAAAGACCAGTTATAGGAATATTCTTTCACCAGGCGGCGCAGTTCATCGTCCTCTGTGTAAGTCCACTGAGACGACTGTCGCGATTCAAAGAAACCCACCGAAGGCATAGGATGTTCGGTTGGTGGTCGAAAGGTATGTCCGGGGTGAATCCGGTCACGTATGTGCTTGTTTTCAGGACGGAAGAGCGCAACATTCGTCTGCTCCGGTGGCAGATCCATCATCTTGTGGTCTGGATCGGATTGATACTGCGAATAATCGTAGCGACTACGCTTCCGTGGTGGTTCATCATCTTGAAACGCGATCTTACCAGAAGCGTATTTCGATACAGGCAAGATTTCAGTCTTCCAAATAGAATCTGGGGGGTTCTTGAAACTTGGGAGTTTGGTTTCTGGCACAATTCCCACAGGGGCATACACCGGAAGTTCATCCAGGAGCTTTTGTGCTGCCGGTGTCATGTCTAATGAGAATGTGAATTCATCAGAACTAAGAGAGAATATAGCGGCTGGTGCCACGGTGTCGTGCAAATCATGGCGCGGCTCATCGTTGAATCCATCACTGACTGAATCCTCCTCGGTTGAAGGAACCAGATCGGGCGTAGGGTGAGAAACCCCTAGCATTTCATCTCCAGTTTCCTCTGGTGGTGACATCATATTCGTGTCGGGTTCAGCTTTCTTTGTCGGCTTGAGCACCGGGACCTTCGCGTGAATGCGAAGTAACGACCTGTGTTCGGGCTCGCTATTAACATACTCGGCACACCAATCTGCGCAACTCTTTGCAGCTGCGATTTTCCATTTCCTCTCTTCCCTGAAATCAGTACGCATCCACTTAACATGATCCAAAAGAACATCCCAATGAGAGGCGTGCCTAAAAGGCTCCTGTGAGCGTTTCATTTGGCGCAGGGGCCACCTGTTGGCATTCTGGAGTTGATAGATTCGGCGCAGGGTACGACAGTCCATCTGTTCTTGATATTCCAGGTGATGGTTCGCGGTCGTAAGGGTTTTGTGAGCGGAGGCTATGAGTGTGCTGAGGCTAGTGCCTCGAGGTGGAGTGTAGGCCTTGTTCTGAAACAACGTAAAGAGATAGTCTCGCTGCTCGTTCAGCTTCACTAGTTCACCAGTTTGTTGCCGAATGAGATCCATCGAGTCGACTTTGTCCTGTGGTTGTTGCTGTTGTTGCTTGGGGAAGACAACTGTGGAGACTCTGCTCCTTTCCCGCTCTCGGGCTTTCCTATCCTTGTAACTCGACCTCGCTGCAGAATCAGTAGAAGCCTTGGGTACAGCTCGTGCGGTTTCTGTGGACTTCTCAGTAGTAGCGCCCTTCTCAAGATGCGATATAGCTGGTTTAGGCGCCTCTCCGAGTATCTCAGAAACGGACTTGTGTCGAATAGCACCAGAAGAAACTCTAGTTGTCATTCTCTCAGGCTGGGTAGGTCCAGTAATGACCGGCACTGGTTTCTTTGGAACTGGGGTTACTGACGCTGCCGGTCGGTTGGCTATAACATCTTGAGCAGGGAGTGCAGGCTGAGACAACGCTGGCACTTGGGGTTCCTCTACAGTCTCAACCACCTCATCGGACTTCTTGGAGGAAAGTTCCACAGTAGGACTTTCCTGTTCTTTTGCCTTCTTTGGTATGTCTTCGGGCTCGGGTGGTACTGGACTAACGCTTTCTTGAATAACTTCATTTGTTTGAGGCTCAGTAGCAACGCTATCCCCAATAGCCTTACTTGCTACGACAGAACTCTGTCGCAAGGACTGCGCCTCTTCCAAACGAAGTTGTTCATCCGGCGTAGATGGGACCAGGATCGGCGGAGCGTGTGCAGACTCTTCAGGCTTGGGGGTTGGTACAACTGCATCTGTAGGTCCACTCTCTTCGGCAGGATGCGTATCGGGAGAGACAGCGACGGGCGCAGGTGTGTTGTTGGAGTAAGGACCGGCAGAAGAAACAGGTGAAAGAGGTTGTTCGTTACCCGGGGCCGTTCGGGCCAGCTTGAGAGTAGGGCGCTCATTATGTTCCTTGGGTCCCGACAGCTTCTCGGGCGTCTCTAGTGGGATACCGGCAACTGTGGTTGGCTTTGCCAGGTTCGGTGAAACGCTGACTTCTGCGGAATTATGACCTTGACTGCTCTTTGGTGTCCCGGGCACGGCAGGTATTATTTTGTGCTCAGGAACTGGGGAGTCGGCAGCAGGTACGGCTACTGGAGTGGACACATCAAGTGCTTGCGAGCCATCGGGAGTAATACCGGGTGCAAATTGACTATGGCTTTGGGCCTCGCTCTGGTGCTCCAGCACGCTGGTGGATGGCTTCTGTCCTAGTAGTTGCTGGGTTGGTGGTGCCTGTTTATCAACATCGGTAGCGGGTTGATGAGCAGGAGCTTCTACTCCAGGAGGACTGATAGGAACAGCATTGGAAGCTTTCGTCGACTCAACTCGTGAATCTGCAACCTTCTGAGACTTGCGCGATACAATGTCTGCATAGTTAGGTAGAGATGGGAGAGTGGCTTCATTAAAGTAGCGACCTCTTTAGAGAAGCCAATCAGCAAACGGGACCAACTGAAGTATACATTACAGAGGAAATTGAACGTATGTAATAGGAAATAAGACAGTATGGTCGTAGATACAGTTAGGTAATATATAAAAAAAAGGATGAAATAAATTATGTGATAAAAGAAGAGAAGAAGAAAAAAGAAAAAAGAAAAAGGCCAAAGGTTAAGGTATTTAATGACTTACTTTGAAAGGTCGTTGGCATCGAGGAACGCCTGTTCTTTCTGATAGTATAGCGAGTCCGCCGAAGGGTTCTCGGTCGCGCCCGCGAAGCCTACGGTCGCAAAGTAGAGCTCGCTCAGTTTGCGCTTCCGCGACAACAAACAACGTCTAAAATTGAAAGTAAGCGATAATTTGCAATCGCACGGGGCAGTATAGTGAAATGGATCGCTGGGAAGAATTAATTACTTACGCGATCTCATCGTTCTTAGACCGAAGGAGCTCTTCGCGGAGCATCGAGTCTATTTCGGGAACACAGCATCCGATTAACGCGCTAAAATAATAGGGAGTGGATTGAGCGAAGTCATCCAGATGGAAAAAATCGCTCAGAAATGATGAAAAGGATGGGGTTGTGTTGCTATAGGATGCAAAGTATCACAACACGCGAAGAATAGACTTGAAGGGTTTTTTGGGGGGGGGGGGGGGGG
>ML742154.1:7686-71115 GCA_009193465.1 Aspergillus avenaceus | reverse complement strand
AAAAAAAAAAAAAAGAAGAAGAAGAAGAAGAAGAAGAAGAAGAAGAAAAAAAAGAACAAAAGGTTCAGGTACTTGAAAGGATAAGTATCGCTTCTCTTAAATGAAAAGGCACTGGTCAAGGGGAGTCAAGTCGGTAGGCAAAACCAAACATAGAGAAGGCCTTTCTGTGTTGGAAGGTATTCTGGACACGCGTATGTCGACAATTTGTATTCGCACCCTAGAGTTCCACAAGGCCTAGAAGGATACCAGAGTGTTTGGACGTAGCGCTAGGGGTAGGATGAAACCCTCTTTCCAAGTGATTTGGGCGAACGGAACGTGGCCGCGTTTGAGCTGGAAAACTACAGATGCGGTGGCAACTATGGTGCCAACAGGCTCAAGTTAGCTACCAGCCTAGCCATGGGAAGACACAGATGTGTATCATAGTAACGCATTCCAATGTCAAGGCATCTGGTCAGGTGTCGGATGGAACATAGTACAACGTGGGGGTCCACCATCCCGCTTCGATTTGGTGAAATTCCCCGACAATGCTGGCAGTATCCTGTAACACCTCCCAATGTCCTTCAAACAGAGAGATCAAGGTGGGAAAGCATGCATGGACTCCAGCTACTCACAGGACGCAACGATAAGGACAAAGTGAAGAAGGCCCAATGAGGAAGCTGACAGACAATAGGCAATGTCACAAGCACTTGAGATGATGCAGTGAGCCTGCTGGTAACCGGACTTGGGCAGACAAGATGTATTGTATTGTATAGGATGAATGATAAGATGCAATAGGCTAAGTGTACCTTCGACTGTTTGGTTCAGAGGTAAACGGATGGTTGAACTGTGACACAAGAATGTTTGTATGAGGTCAAGTCCTATGTAAGAGAAAGGTGTGAGAGAGTTAAAGAAAAGACAAGGCATCTACCAAGGAACAAGGACAATTGGGTGGCTTTATAAAAGAGGAGAGAAGGAACGGAAAGGCCTGGGTTAATGAAGTCTGCAAGATTCTGAATGAATGATTGATCGATTACATCCAAACAGAAGAAACCCACACCCCCGGGCATTAAAGTCGACCACCCCCTCTTCCCGGTATCGAACTGTCCTAATCTGGCATGTATGGGCCTGGTTCAGTGAATTACCCAGGAGCATGGATGATCCTTGAGCCCATCAGAAGCCGAAACACGACAGACAGGGACTAAAAGGCACCGGTGCAAACTGCGGCTGCATCTCTGGGAAGGACATGCAGTAGGGCGGAATTTGGTGTCTTTTTTTTTAATTAGAATTATTATAATTTAAATAAGAAAAAAGAAAATTATAAATTAAATAAAGGCGAAAATAAATAATATTATCAGTTATTATTAAAAAGAATTTTAATTCTTACATCCTAGTTTTACTATTTGTAGATCGATTGCTTTTTAGCTTATGGCAGCTGTGCAACCGCCCCCCAAGAGGCTTTGTTCGGAGCGGCCAGTCAGAAGCCTAGTGGCGTATCGATTATTGGTCCCCACACAGCACATTGCACAAACCCTAGGCTCCTACAAAATACTAAATGTTCATAATATTATTCCTGATAATTAAAATTAACAATGTATACTTTAAGGGTAAAAAAAAATTAGAAATTAGAAATATCTTTTTTTTATTTCCCTGAAAACCAGAATTTACAAAAGCACCACACTAGCCTCTGTAACACTTTAGTCGACTTCACTAGTGGTTTAGTTAGCTGAGAAGCCAACCGCCACACCAGCTCCTCAATGAAAGTTGTTCGGGGTTCATTTGGAGACTTTTTTATGATGCCCGTAAATCCTGGTATCATTGGTAGATACTGCCTGCCGGTGATGTTACCGAGTATCAGGTAGAAACGATATGGAGGAAATGATTAGCCACCACAATAAATCTCTCTAGAAGAGAACCGAACCTTCGAAAAATCAGTACCTTTCACGGTGTACTTTCTATCAGAGTAAGTTAGCATCTCAACTAGTCGGCTTGGTTAGGGTACCCTTTCCTTGGTGTCTTGCCAACCCCGCCTATTTAAAAGAGTAGCTTGGCCTATCCAATATGTTAGTATCTATTTACCTATCTACTTTTACTCTACTATATAGTAATAGAGTTACATTTTTCTCACCCCCCCCTCCCCCCTCAACAGACTCTGAACATTGAATATATTATTCCCCTCTTGAGTTTTGAAACTAGGAGACGTAGAGGCCCTTAATATTATTAAACTTATACTGAGCGTTGCTGAAGTACTCTGTGAAATCGAATAGCCACTGCCAGGTGTCTAGATCACGCACAGGCCCGCCAATCATCAGGTCCGTTCCACACAGCCCGCGCTTGGACCAAAAGGAAAGCAACCAGTTTGCGCTTGTTACCCTCAATCATGGAGATGCACACCCTCAACAGTGATCATTTGAATATGTGTACAAAGTACCTTCGCTTGCGTATGCTTCCGGAATTATGTGGTATTCGTTGCCAATGTACATACATTTGTTGCCGCTGTACCAAAAGGACATGCCAAGGGTATGTTTATACATTTTAGTAGCATACGTACATAGGTACGATAGTGTAATGGGGATTTCCCGATGTTGACATCGGACTCGCCGAGTCATGGGGTATTCGTCACCTGATTCCAGCTGCCATCTCTACATACATTGTACATATACCTACATACAGTGGCGAGAATGAGATCATGCTCAATGTTGCACTTTCGGCCACCAGCAGACTCACCGACGACTTGACCTGCGTAATTGGACACTCATCCGGGGTTTCTGTGACGGAATCCCCTTCAGAGGGTGGTACATGTGTAAATATTTCATACAGATAGAACAATAGAAAGGTAGCACAGCAGACGAACGGCGTCGATCACTGTGCAACTCAAACCGAAGTACCGACCAACAGGGCTATGATTGCGAACGGCCCAGAGACGAAAGGACAAAATTACGATGGACCACGGGAAGGGAAAACTATCTCGCCTTGGATTGACGGGCCATTGATCATGGCCGGATCTAATACGATGTGCCCCGAGGGTTAGTCGCAGACCCGTCTGGGCCAATGAAAGGGTACCAAAGCTCCCAGAGCCGAGATGATCGTCCACCGTAAGAACGAAGAGGCTTGTGCATGGCCCAAATTGCCGGGATATGGGACTTTTTTAGACATTGAACCTATTTAACTTGGTCAGTTGTCGTTCAAAGCACAACAAATATTGACAATGGCGAGCAAACATTTGACCGAATAGAGTTAAAGGTTGTTACTACAGATAGTCAGGGTAGTAACGGTGGATGCTAATAACAAGGTTCAGAACGATTTTTGATATTTCATGCAGAATAGAAACAACATAGGAAAGGTCAAAAAGAAATAATTAAAATAAAATAAAATAGACCCTTCAAAGGAAATATGCATAGGAAGATTAAAACTTTCAGGGTGGGGAAATTCAGTTTGACAGTGTAACAACCCCCTTTCGTTATACCCTGGTCGGTAATAGTCGGGGATCCCGTTCCGTCGCTAGATAGTAAAATATGGCTTGCACTACAACAGAGCACTACGAAAGCCTTCATTGAATATTGAAAGACAAAGAAAGCAGCCATCGCCAATGGGAATTGGTTCTACAACTTTTAAATTTTTTTTAAAGATTACTTAGATCCTTTGCAGTTCCATAGAACCTTCAAAAGTTTGGTCTGGATCCATTTAGCTTTGAATCTGTGACGCCTGAATTGCTTTGTTCCTGAGTGTCGGGAAGGGTCAGGGGGGGGGGGGGGGGTGGAAGCACGGTGTATAGTTACCAATTCTTTCCTTAAGCTAGATCGGCGACCAGCGTTTAGTTATCTGGGGACGTTCCCGAGAGTATATTCACGGCCCTATCATGAATTATTTGTCATAGTCAATGGGGAAAGAAAAAAGAAAAAGAAAAAGAAAAAGAAAGGTCACACTAGATGGAATATATATTCTTTATTCTTTTTGGCACCTTGTAGGGTGAATTTTAGCAATGTACTTACGGGATAGTATACGGGAAAATTAGTGTTAGTACTAACTACTCAATTCGAAAGAATTAGATTCTAGAATTCATTGATATCATTATCCCGGTATTCCAAAAGTACTGACTTTCGTTTGCTTCCAAGGTGGGTTGGCCCTCGAGGTGAAACCTGGCTACACAGAAACCTTCCGTCGTCAAACAATTGGGTAAATGCAACAATACAAACAGACGCAAGTCATTGTTGGGGGGTCCTTATGTTTCAAAAGCACACTGTTTGAGATTGATACGACTTAGAAGTACCATCCTGATTACAATTCTCCGTGGGAATTGGGCATAGCCCCAGTGTTTGGCCATCTTGATAAGATATACCACTATTGACAGGAGCTTATAGTTGTGCTAGTAATTCCCCCAAGCCACCACCTCCCGTGAGTCAGGTCAAGGTAGTCCTAACTGAGAAAACCCGAGACGAATGATGACGAGGACAATTGTATTCGTACTTTCCTTTATCCGCAATTGGCACCCAACTCTTCCCATGAACCCGCTATATTCCCCCTTAGGCATCAAAGTCCCTATATCCCGGATCCCGCTACGAAATTACCCTTTCCCAACAACAACAATCTCGCAATTCGGTCAACAAGTAAGCGTAATCCCTGTTCGGGGTCAGGCCGTCACATTTTAGAT
This sequence comes from Aspergillus avenaceus, assembly GCA_009193465.1. NCBI lineage: Eukaryota > Fungi > Ascomycota > Eurotiomycetes > Eurotiales > Aspergillaceae > Aspergillus > Aspergillus avenaceus. Next base: position 66,488 of record ML742154.1, on the reverse strand, counting down.
TGTTGAACAAATCGTCGTCAGTTACACGCCGCAAACCACAAAATACCCTCGAGGTCACACTGATCGACCAGAAGTCTAGACCGTTGTTCACTAGAACATTCGTTACCCCGGGACGTGTAATCCCAAACGTGCCGTTAATTTTTTTTTTCTGTGCGACTATTCTGACCTCGCAACGTGGCAGCGAGAGTAGTACATACATAAGCCACTTCAAACGGTGTGCTCGACGGCCAGTAGGCTTTGGCAGAGATCATGTACAGTTTAGGGAAGAGTGGCTCACCGCCATGATATCGAGATCTGTGGGAGTCGGTCAGTGGATGACTGCATAGGTGCATAAGTGCTAATTACGTCGGTGTACATGATACACGGGCATTGTAGGGCGAGAGAAAACGTTGGCATCGGGGATGTCAATGACGGCAAATAATTGACAAAAATCCGGTTTTGAATTTTTTTTTAATTCACATTTTTCATTTTGCTTTTTTTGCCCATGAGGACTACTTTGTCATTGAATTATTCCTCTAATTCATTAATTCGATGACTAATTTAGTGGCATGAATATGATCGAGTCTCATGGCTAATTAAGGTACCATCGGAACTACCACACCGCGCTTGCCGCTAGTTCAAGGCACAATCCACAATTCTTACCACCATCTGATTCTTCATATTCTGCACTGAGAAGAATCAGGAAATCTCAATTTATATTTCCCATATAGTATCGTCGGTTTAATTTGAAAAATGCCGTAACAAAGCTGAATTGACAACAGAATGGAGGGCAGTGTGACGACATTATGGAGGGGTCGTCACAAATCCAATAGGAGGTTAAAGCCGATCAGTGGCATCAAAACCGCAATCAACCGCCTGTCAGACCCTATTTTCGTTAATGCGAGTGTTAGCCCGTTGTTAGTGATTTCTTGAGCCCCCTATAAACTGGGACCGCCGTTTCCGAAAAAAGTCATCTGGAGTGACCGGAACACAAGGCTGTCTTATTACTCGTCGTCAATCTCAATCTTACACCGTAGTCATTCCCAAAGGAAAAGAGGACAATTAGAAAAAAATTTTTCTTTCTTAGTTTCCACACCAATGTAGTCACATTATCTCTAAAATTCTCGGACTCGCCTTAGAGCGATTGCATGCACCAGTAGCAACATTTTCGTCCGATTCTTAGGCCCACTATGAGCCCTACTCACTACGGTTTGTGTGAATGGATGCGGTATTCCCTCCGACAAATTGATGAAGTAAAACCCCCTCATGAAGTGCACTCTCTACGATTCCACGGACGGATATCTTTTCCTCCAGTGGATCCAGGAAATTAAATGCGACAAAACAATGAGCATTTCAGCTCACATCTTACCTACATAATAATCATATAATTTAGAATATTGTTGTCTTGCTATGTGGGCCATAACCTACTGCTATGCATGAGTAACCTGCAGAATTGGCAGCATCGAATACATTGATGAGCTGCGTCATCGATGGGGCTACGGAGACCAGTTTGGGAAATGGATGGGAGAATTCCCAGGAACTTTTCAGGAACAGGGTGTAATAGAGACAGTCGTACTGCAGCTATTAAAAGATTTTGACAAAAAGAGAAAAAAAAAAAAAAAAAAAAACTTTCCCGGGGAAAGGGCACGGGATAAGACAAGGTACTGTAGAGCTTGGTATTTTCCGTATTCTCGTACGTGATTAATCCTGGGTGACCAGCCAGTTTAATCCTTGGCTAAGGGTTAAACCCCTAATAATACCCCGCTCATTATCCGAAGTACTGTGTGATCACACCTTAAAGGGAGTATGTACTTTTGACGGCTGTCAGTCACGTTTTTGTTCACTAACACACTATGCCTGTGCTGGAAAAAAAAAAAAAAAAAAAAAAAAAAAAAAAAAAAAAAAAAAAAAAAAAAAAAAAAAAAAAAAAAAAAAAAAAAAAAAAAAAAACACCCCCTTAACACATGCTGCGTAAAAAGGGCTGAAAGACTAAAAAGAGCCCTAAAGTCAATGGAGAGGCAGTCTAAAAGTCTAAGAGCGGGCCGAAGACTGGCACCCGTCCATAGACTCCAGACTGTCAGAAAGCGGGGCAGCGCCGCGGCCCGGGGAGTACGGAAGGACCGTTTGTCATCATCACGATCGCCCTGGTCACAATGTCATCCAAAGTTCCAGACCCCACTAGTGTGCAACCACTACGACTACGATGTCGCACTCTGATCACAGATCGCCAATTATGGTTGGTCCATGGGCGCGCAATCTCTCCCGACAATCAAGAACCGATTTGCTTTCCTGGATCACTTTAGTTCCTTGAAGAGCACCCATGCTCCGGGGAGCAAGCCGCGCATGCTCCCTTGGCTCACCAAAGTACCCCGAGATCCTCCAGATCGTCTCCTCTTCTCTCCTGTAGCGACCGTTCCCGGGGGTAAGATCCTGCCAGGGACGATGGACCAAGTGCCAGGTTGATGGGTTGGGGATCCATGTAAGTTGGATTTAGCTTGATCCTCGCCCAGCCATCACCATTGCCTAGATGAAGGTCATTCGTAATTCTGCCCGGCGCTACGAGCATGACAGCTAACTACCTCTTGAGTAGGATCTTAATAGTCCTCGGAGTATCGGAGCTATGCTTACGTGAACCTCCGGTGTCGATTTTTCTTTGTGTATAGTACGAAGCCGAGCATTACTGTGATTAGCCCAATGTCAGCAGCGAGTCAACGGCACACTTCTCTTTCGCAGTCGGGCTTCCACTAGAGGTCAATCACTTGACCTTTGATCAGATTAAGCTCGGAATTTGTCATCCCCAGATTTGATGGTCAATTGTTGTTAATTTATTATATTAAGGCTGTCTTTTCAACCGCGATAAGCAGCAATATCCGCGGATGCTACAAATAGAAACATAGTGCAGATCCATCATAATTCTATCGAAAACATAATCAGTTATCTTCGGATCTTTATCCCTCACTTCTACAATGCCATGTTCGATTATACCCTGAGCAGGTCGTGGATCAGCTGAATAGATCCATCTCCCGACCGGGCCGAGCCTCTGCGGAACCATGCATGCGACGATGACCACAAAGGGTCAAATTCCCATGTTGTGCAACAATCCACAATGCAAGAAAAGCGCGCACACAATATGATGGGTATAATTAGTGGTTTGAGATACAGCGGGTTAGGTAATCTATTCTCCGAAAGTTGGGTGTTTCGGAGAGTGTGGCGAGCTAATTCGTGGGTCAAGAACATTCTAACTAATGCAAAGCATCAAGGTTTATTGGACTCTTGACGGTGATTCTCCATCGATCCTCTGCAATTAGGGCCTGGCTTCGACCAGGAACATGGTAGTAGGAGGAGCCGCAGGGTCGATACATTGAGCACTACTATTCTAATATATATATATCTCTCTCATATGTGTAACATCTGCGAGTCAGGATCCATGTAAGTGAATGAACTATGGATCCTCCGACAGCGATTCTCGAACCGCACTCCATCCGAGTTATGCCTCTGACAAGAACCATAAGGCGATTCCTTATGGTTCACGCAACTGCCGCAGAGTCTACCCGGTGAACTGGGTGTGTTTACAACGTATCTGCTTGACGAGTCAGAAATATCTGTAACAGCTCATATCAAGGAGGAACTAAGTTTGGCCATCCGCCCACCGAATGCGCGTCACTCATTTGGGTCACAGCTAGGACCACGAAGCGACCATGTGTTATCGCACAGTAGAGTTTCAATTTGACAGCATACCAGAATGGTCGAGATTGGAAAATCGCCACAGTCCATATTTCAGTTTGGATTTTAGGTGTATAGTTTATCATGGGTAGAGTTTTGCGATCAGACACCTCAATGACCGCGCCTATGAAACCCACTACCGAGATCGCTCGAAAACTCTGCAGCCATGCATTAGCTCCGAACTTATCTTAGTCGCAGAATCCCTGTCGCGGGATTTTGACTGGAGCAGGACAATAGCATGGTTTCTCGGAATGTGGAGCTTTGCATGCACAGCAGTGCCGCTGCCATGGCTACTTCCCCATAAACCCATGATTCAAGCAAGTCTGATTTGCCCGTCAAATCAATAATGGACCGACTCAGGCTTGGGAACCATAAAGCTGAAGAATTGATTGGTCCCAAGTGTTACTATAGAGTAGGGATGATCCATGAATTTGGAATATCGACGTGCTGATCGTATGATATCAGATTTTGCGTTCCCATTTCATTTCCGGTATTTTCCTTCTGGAGAAAAAGCAACTGTACTTTTTTTTGGTGATTTTCATCCGCTCTTTTTTTTTGTTTTTTTTCGTCAACGTACTCCCGCCCGTCAATCCTCCCCACACTTCGCACTTCACCGAATATATCCACTATTGTCTGTGTAGTCGAAAATTGCATATCGTACTTCGGCATCGGTGTCGATAACACTGCAATCGCTAATGTGCACCAGTGGAAATGATTTCCACCCCCTCCACGAGAGACCGGCAAAGCGATCTACGCTGCGCAGTCGGATCCGCGGCATCTAGTGATGTACCTAGGCTTTGTTCGGATGTACCAAGGCCCTACGACATATCCATGTTTCTACATGCGACAGTCAAAAACAAACCATAGTATCAAGAGTCGGAAATTCGAAACGATGACAGATGAACGTCATCAAACGGCAATTGATTTCGCCGGAGAATTTATCCACACTAAAAAAGAAACTTCTAGCTAAAACCACGGATGACACTACGGGGAAAAGAAAACATCGAATCATGTATGAAAGAAACCGAAGGGGCAGAGGGAAAAAAAAGAAAAGAGAGGAAAAAGAAACGAGAGATAACAGTCTTTTGACAGGTCAACGTCTAAACGACTTTAACGACCTGCCCTAAGTGTCTTACCGCAAATAGGTTTCAGGATTCACCATAAGTTTTCCTCAACTAAGGCGACTAAACCTGTACGATAGAGTTTTCCTTGCCTCTCATCATAATCTTGGAAGTGTTTTCGATCCAAGTTTGAGTCGTGGTAGAAAAGTACCATGCATAAATTGAATTGAGCAGGAGGATGAGCGAAAGGCTCTGTTCGGGTCAACATTGGAGGATTGGCGATGGATATTAGTTCCGATTGTTTTCCGCTGTTGTTGTGGGACGGAGATATTTCTCAACAGAGTAAGCGCAGTGTCTGGGGCGGCGATTGGTTCGGGATCTGCGCGGCTGCCAAACCGGGGGTGCCCTTCAATTGGAAACCTCTATTTGATGCACTGACGACATTTCAGATCATGTGTACTCTTGAAGTGTTTGAGATTGAGAGGCCATAATTCAAGTGATGACATTCAATTCGCATCACTATACTGCTATCTAGTAGTGACCAGGATCAGCTACCTAGGTATACTACAGTAGGCTATATACGGTGTATAGACAAAGAACGAATCAAACACTCTCAACCAATGCACACTAATCGAACCAAATTAAACCCAGCCATACCTGAAAGCTTCCCTACCAATCGATCCCCACCATCCAGCCTCACATTATCAGCAGTCAATGAATGATTTCTTTTTTTTCTTTTTTTTTCATTTTTTTTCTTTCCTCTTTTTCAATAAAAAGAAAGAAAGAAAGAAAGAAAAAACCAAGCCACACCCTTCAAAAAGCTAATCTCAAACAAGACACTCCCTCCCATCGTGGCTGAAATGCAGCATCCATGTACACAAACTCCACTCGCCTCCCAACTGAACAAATGAACCCCAGCCAGCTGTCCAAAGACCCATTCAACTACTGTAAGTTCCAGCAGCAGAAATTCCTCGCCGTTCGCCCCCTTTGTTACCTGTAACAAAAACCACAGAGAACGAAGATCAAACCAAAACCAAACTAGAAGAACTACCCATGAAAGGAATGGATGGAGAAGGTCGCTTCCGAGACGAAGAAAAAAAAAAAAAAAAAGAAACGCGACTATCTATTCGTCCCTGCAGTCTCGAACCATGGACGGATCGAACTTATCTGAACCTATGGAGGTGGAGTTCCTTTCTTTCTTTTTTCTTTCTTTTGTTAGTTGATTGTTTGACGCAAGAAATTCATATAATTATAAACCACATTTTTTGGTGAGATTTGTGAGTGGAGAATCTTTCGTCATGTTGAAACGGCCTGAGCGTTTTCTATCATGTTTATCTTCTTTTCTTTTTGCGGTATACCTGGTAATTGGAATTATATGCATAGGTTTAGACCGAGTCATGACTCATTATCACCTTTTATGTACATAATATTGTAAAACGATATAAATAATAAGCTTGTATAAAACTCAAGCACATAAAACCCCGGTCACGATATCAAAAACCTAACCTAACCTAAATACCTTGTGTCACAGTTACACAAAAGAACCTAATCTCAAACTCCGTCAAAAACCAACATAATCAATCTATCATCTCAAAACCAACCAACATATCCCCAGGTTCCAACTTCCCAGGCACACCAAAAGGAACCCCCCACAAAAAAAAAAAAAAAACTCCAAGATAACACCTCCAAAATCCCCACCCATTCCCCATTCAAATTAAAAATAAAATAAAATAAAACAAATACCCACATAAACATACAATCCTACCGCCGGAACACTTAACCCACCAACCACATATCAAGATTCCAACTCCGAAGTACTAAGTATTAAGTACAGTGGGATAAAAAAAAACCTACCTAAACTTGAACCATCATCTCAGATCGATGGAGTAAAAAAAATAACCAAGACATGCACGCCGCTCAAAACAGTCATCAAAACCCTATGGAAGTTAAATCAATAAATAGATTTATTTTAATACAGTCCCTTGGCCATATTCAGCTGAAGAATTCATCCCGATTACCAGGTCAGTCCTGGATGGGGGGATCATGCAAGATCGTGTTTTAGTGATGGTTAGTTCGATCGTGGTGTTTGTTTGGTGGGTTTCTTTTCTTTCTTTATATTTTTCTTTCTTTATACTTTTGCTTCGGTTATTGTTCTTTGGCTTGGTTAGATTCGGTGGTTGGTTTTTGTTTCATATCTCTTGTGTTTGAAGTAAGTAGGTAAGTACTCTGTAAGTAAACAGATGATAATCTATTCATCTCCGTAGATTAAACTACATACATTATACAGTACATCAAAGCACGTAGACATAATGATAGATGTAACTTGAAATATACTCCGTCTCGAGGTTCACCCTAATTCCAAAACCACAGTATAGATACCTCCACGCCAACCATAACCCAGCCCGAGTCCAAAAGTAAAAAGGTAATGTATCCCGCCGCGCACGCCACGCGAGATAGACTCCACGATCACCGGTGATTATTGAAAGTGTACTCCGTAATAGAAAAAAAAAGCCTCCCTTAACGCAAGGAGGTAGAACTCTATCGAACTACAATATCCCAAAACGGATATCACACAAAATAAAAATAAAAATAAAACTGACCCACGAAAATCAAATGGAAAAAAGGTATAATTTCAAATTATATCGGAGATTCGGGGTTGGCTCGGGTTCATCTAATTCTACGGAGTATACCTAGATAAATGGTAATTAGGGGAGAAAAAAAAATAATAATAATAAAAAGATAAAAATGCTGACCTTCAGCTCATGGAGGGGGTGGTGATTAGATCACATCACCGAAGTTAATTCCCGGTGTTGTGGAGAGGGGTGGGTGAAGAATTGATTCGTGAGTGAGAGAGCAGGGCTTTGCGGGGATTTCTGGTCATTTATTGTATCTGGGTGTGGGTGGCTGGCTGTTGGTCGGCTTTTCAAGTTCTTGATAATCAGGTAATTGTTCATTAGAATTGAAACATAATTAATGGTGTTTTGTTTTTGGTTACGATTTCTAAGCAATCGGGTAATCCCGACTGGATATTTATTTTTTTACGGATGATTTTTACTATCTGGTTGAACTTGAAAAGAAAAAGAAAAAAAAAAAAAAAAGGTATGCAGATAATTGATGCAGTGACTTACAGGGGAGTCCCTACACCGCTACTGTTGACACATCGTTTTCCATTCGATCTTTCTATCGTCCATGGAAAGTACACTGATAGGGAAAATGGGCACAATAATCACGCAGGCAATCATTCAATTATTGTTAGCTATGTGCAATACTTTTTGCTCCAAACTGCTTTGACTATATAGACATTAGGAAATCTTGAATAAACTCCTTCCGACGCCATGGGTAGGAAGCGATCGTCGACCCGTACTTTAGGTTCCTCATCTAAAAAGAGCAAAGCTGCGAACAGATCGACTCTTTGGTCCCGAAAGCTCGTATATTCAAGGATGGAGCACTCGATCCTTCATAAACCCCTCTTCGTGCGCACAGACGTATTATGGATCCAAGCACTGTAGGTGGTATGCAAGTTCAGCCAAGATGGAGGCTTTCTCCATTCTCGCCTCTCTTACAAGGCCCAGATTCAAGGGATCGACCCGAGACCACAGAGGACCATCTGCTTTTTCACCCAGCCACTCATAGCTCTCCCTGTTTGAGAAAAGCCCCTTGGATTATTGCATGACGGCAAGTCCGTCATTGTCGAGTAAACCGGCCTCTTTAACGAGTTCGTAGAATTTGCCGCCACGCTTAATCAATTCCGCAGGCGTGTCAAACTCCGCCACCCTGCCCTTGTCGAGCACGACAATTCGGTCAGAATCGATGATCGTGTTGATGCGATGCGCGATAGTAATGATAGTGCGCCGCTCGAAGATACTACTGCGTAATGTGCGTTGCAGTAATGCATCCGTTTCCACATCCACAGCCGCCTAAAGCAACCATCAGTGAACCCAAAAAATAAAAATAAAAATAAAAAAATTGCGGCACAAGGAAAAGGCGGTAGAGGAAAAAACGGTGTAGCAAAAGGCCACTTACCGTTGCTTCATCAAGCACTAGAATATTGCTAGGCGTCAACAATGCTCGTGCTAGAGATACCAGCTGACGCTGTCCTTGACTGAGATTGGATCCTATGTCATGTTAGCCTGGCCCTCAACAAGCCCAGCGGCGCATCGCTGTAAGCGAGCTGGAAGATCTGTCTCACCTCCTTCCTGGATTCGGGCATCCAGCTGACCGTCCATACTTGCAACGTGCTCTTTGAGTCGTGCATGTTCTGCGAGATAATGCGTTAGTATACCGTCTACACCTTTCATATGCAAAGGTGTGAGCCCAACGTACCAAGAACACCCCACAACTCCGAGTCAGCGTGCACATGACGAGGATCCAAATTATCCCGTACGGTACCCTCGAACATGGCCGGGTCCTGCGGAATGATGGCCAGGCGGCCTCGTAAGTCGAACAAACCAATTGTAGACACGTTCAAGTCATCGATGCTAGACGTTAAGTCAGCATACCGCCAGCATCATCAGTCGGGCAGCAGGACTCACCTGATATTGCCACCGTCTGGCTCAATGATACGGAAGAGAGCCAACGTAAGTGAGCTCTTTCCTGCACCTGTGCGGCCAACAACGCCGATCTTTTCGTGGGGCTTGATATCGAGGTTGATATCCTTGAGCACAAGATCCAGTCCGGGACGGTATCGTGTACTGTAGTTTTTGAAAGACACTGCACCTTGAGCCGGCCAGCCAATCGTTGGGCGGTGTTTAAATATAACTTCAGGCGCCTCACTTGGGAGGTTGGCATACTCTAAGACACGTTCCACTGACACGATGTTCGTCTCGACCTCGACGGTCTGGCGAACAATCCAGTTCAGAGACTGAGTGATTTGAAGTGCGTAAGACATGGCCAAACCAACCATTCCCGCGGAAAGGCCGCTACCAGTGGTGACTGAGATAATAGAGAGCACCGCAGATGCCAGGATGATAACCGAACCAATGAACTCCAATCGAACTGCCAGCCATCTGTTGGCACTGATAGAAGGGAAGTAGGCGCGAAGGTTCTCATCCATACGCCACTCGTTTTCGAGAGTAAATCTATCCTCCTGTTTATACGCGCGGATAGTCGAGATGCCGCCAAGGGACTCCTGGAAATGAGCGTAGATTGGACTGCGGGTAACACTGTCCAGACGCTTCAACTCCCGAGATGTCCGCAAGTAGTACTTCTGATAGCTAAGGTATACATAACCTAGAGGGATAGCCAAAAGGAGGAATGCTGGAGTTGATGATGCGATGACAGCCATAGTAAACAGCGCTTTGGCAGAGTTTCCAAATAGCTAGCATACGGTTAGCATGAGGCTTCTATGCCTTGGGTATAGAGCATACCATGTTGAATGTGCGAGCAAGAACCTCGTCAATGCGATATACGTCACTAGGATAAACCATATTAGGGTTCGCCTATCTCTTGCCAATTGTATGCACTTACCTTGAGAACCGATTAAGTATTCTTCCAGATGGTGTAGTCTCGAAGAAGCTCATAGGAGAACGGAAGATTGCAAAAGCCATTCGTTCGTGCAGTTTTCGAGATGCCTAATAACGCTTTCGTTAGACGGAGATAAACCCTAGTATCAAAACATAGACATACTTCAATCGAACAGAATATCCAGAGAACGAGATTTTGAACGATAACCAAGATAGATGATCCAAGCCCAAAAGCTAGATAGACGGCGATAAATTTGCCAGTATTGAGATTTGGTTGCTTTTCGCTCATTTCAGACCAATACTTGAGCCAATAACTACCAGCAACTTGGGCGGTTTGTGACCCGAGAAGAGCAGCCAGATAGAAACAGACAGCTACAATATTGCTGTTCTTGGCATATTCACCGTACACGCTCCATTTGACCTTGCCTTGTTGCGAAGTTTCTTGGGTTTGCTTGCTTTTCAGGACGTTCTCTTCATCTCCCAGCTTTCGTCTTGGGCCCTTCCAGCTTGCGGCGCTAGCACGTCGCAAAGTTACAGTGCTTTGGCGCCGTTGGCCACTGGATCTGATGGGAAGAAGAGAGCCAATTTCCTGCTCAGCCTCATCGGTGTCCGAGAGTTCGGAATCCTCGTTGTCGATCATCGTAGTAGTTTCAGAGCTTTCCGGGCTAGCAAGTTCATTGTCACTGCTCAAGTTTTCGTCATCTGAGTCGTTCATAGTGGTCCGAACAAGATTAGCAACCTCGCCTTTCATCGCTAAAAGCTGCTCGTAGGTGCCCTTTTCAACCAAGGTCTTATCCCTTAGCAATCCAATAAAGTCTGCTTCCTTCAAAACAGGAATAGCATTCGTTGCGAGGATCCTAGTTTTGCTGCTGAGAATTCCAGTCCGTCCCAGAACTTTGTTGATAAGATGACGCCCAACGTGCTGATCTACCGCAGATAATACATCATCGAGGAGATAGATATCTGCACGAGCGTATACTGCTCTAGCCAAGGTCAAACGGGCCTTTTGTCCTCCAGAGAGTGAGATACCCCTCTCTCCAACCTCGGTTTGATCTCCATCTGGTAAGTTCTTGAAATCATCCAGCAGGGCGCAAGCTTCAACAGTGAGTTCATAAAAGTCAGGGTCCCATCGGTGCCCAAAGACGATATTCTCCCGAACACTGGCGTTCATAACCCAAGGTGATTGAGCGACATATGCAATCTGGCCCCGGACGACGACTTCGCCCTCAGTTCTCCACAGATCACCCAGTAGCGATTGAAGAAGAGAAGACTTGCCCGCACCGACACGACCAACTATGCAGCTAAGCTCGCCCTTGCGAGCACTGAAGTTGATGTTTTCTATGACATGAGAGCCATCGTACCTGTTCCAAGTAAACGACGCATCCCGGATGCGCACAGACTCGTCACCAACATGAGCCACAGACTCCTCGGTTTTAACGGCATTGGTTTGCAGTTCCTCTGCGGTAAAGTAGTCGGTTAAACGCTTAACAGCCACCGAAGCTTCTATGATCGAGGTGATAACCATTGGCAAGATCGAAAGTGGGAATGTCAAAAGGTTGAAAAGTGTCAATGCCGGGAAAACCACGGACGTAGTCAGAGGCCGACTGTCTGTCAGGGCGAAAACCGTAAACGTAGAGCAAGAGACAAGGAAGGGCGTAGACTGCCATGTGAAGTTCGCAATGGACTGGGTCGCTCCGATCTTGCGAAGGGTGTTCAGTTCCAGATCGTTACGAATGTGGCTGAGCTTGTTCATAAAAGCTGTGTTCCAGGCATAGAGCTTGATGCTCTTGATGTTGTTCAGGATCTCAGTCATCAACCTCGACCTCGAGTCTTTGTTCTTCATCTGGACGAGCTGCAGCTTCTTCATCATGCGAGCTATGACACCATTCAGAGGTATCATAAGAATCATAACACCGATACCGGCAAACATACTGACACCAACGAGCTGGTAGAGGGACAGCATGCAGAGTGTGATTTGAAACGGCGCTGACCAAAGCTGCATTCCAAATTGTGTTAGGTCAGATAAGCGCTGTTGATCGACGGCCATGTGATTGACAATATCACCAGTAGTCTTAGCCGAGCGACCCTCGCTCGAAAGTCGGAGTGATTTGGCATAGATCATTGCTGTCAGCGAAGATTTCACTCGCATACCAGTATCGAAGGCTCTCTGGAAGTATTGGTGAAGACAGATCGTCTGGGTTACCGAAACAATGAACATTCCGAGAGCAATAGCAACGCCCCGTATGACTGGCTGGGGGTCATCTGTAGTATACGAATTGATGAAGTCGATCAAGATGCGCAACAGCTGAGGCTGAACAAAGGATAGTGCATCACTCCCGCATTTAATTACTGCACCACGGAAATACGGACTACCGAATGACTTGAAGAGCGCCATCCACAGAGATGGCTTATCCTTCTGCAATTCATGTTCCCAATTTTCCACCAGACTCTGGCCCGTGGCACGCGTCGTATCACGTCGCCGAAGGTTCCACAGGTCATCTTGTGTCAAAAAGTTCTTATATCCAAACTTCATCATCGGAGTCATCCAGCTAAAGCTGAGTACCGCAAAGATGTCGGCATACTCGTAGGGACACTCATCTTCATCGCCCAATGCGTCATAGGCGCTCTGTTTCTTGGGAACAAGATACTCCAGTCCAAACTCCAAAAGTGCCAACCCCAAGCTTATGTTGAAGCAAATGAAGTATGGCAGGTCGCTCTCATATGCCTGTTGTGCAACAAGCGACCGCAATTTGACCCCGTAAGCGACAGAGAAGAAAAGCCAGTAGAAGAGTACGACGCCATTGGGCTGCCTGCTTCGCCAGTGTTCGTGGTATTGAACTGCGAATATAACACAAAGCGAAACCAGCACGGCGATTGAGCTCCAGAATCGAATGTCAGCCGACCAGTTATTCGTGTAAGTCTCGATCTGAATCGCCGCCTGAAGAGCCGTCGTGAAGATCAAAGCGGATAGCACAACCTAACGGAGACAAGCTGTTAGTTACGGAGTGGAAGATAATCGTAGCAGATAGTAATCAATAACCAACCAATTTCGCGTAGAAATGCCAGTTTTTCGAAACGGGTTGAGGGACTCGCTTCTTGAGCAGAAACCAGATGGCACCTGCTCCGAAAATTAAGCCCCATGCCGCGACTATAGCCACGCCAAGATCCAAGAAGCAGGGCGTCAGGTCAAACCTGAACTTGCTCAAAGGCCCCCATCCTTCAATATCGCCGCAAAATGGGGCATGGTTGAGTGATTGTAATGCTGACTTCGGAATGGACGACACCAGAGATCCCGGGTCAGATTCCCCGAGGATCGTCTGGGAACTATCATCAAGCATCTTCTCAGGATCCCTATTTCCTTTTCAACTCGGGAGTAAAAAAGGAAGAAGGGAATCAGAGAGAAGTCCTGACGTGCTTTTCAGCAAATGAAAAGACAGTCACGATCGCGGGGGGGGGGGGGGCGAAGAACTTTCAGTTAAGAAGAATAAACCACTGCAAAAGCCAATCCTCTTGTTAGTTTAGCTGCAGTCTGCTTACTAAAACCAACGGCCTAAGCTTCGGAGATTACCTTTAAAAACGGATTCGGAATTAACTCTAGTTTTACCTCGTTTCCAGATTGGATTTTGCTTATCATTTGTAAGTGGTCCTGGAGCAGATACTGCGGCTATTCTTTCCCATCCCTTTCTCCCTTTTCTTTCTTCTCTTTCAGGGCCAATTTCTGAGGGATTACGTACTTGCTTTATTTCATTATTTTGGTTTATGCATTGATTGAAGTTGAGCTGCAGTAGCTATTCTGGGTACTTATGACATAATACACACGAACGGGTCCATGTCTTGGCGTCGTATTCTCTTTCTATATACGTCATGAAATGACTCAATGATTTAATTCGGATTATAAATAGGCTTACGGCTGATTCTGTGTGAAACAAATTGATTAATTGATTCCGAGTAAGCTACAGAAAAGGGCGAAAGACAAGAATAAAAAACCTGTATTGTATCAACAAACTTCTTGGTAATCCAAACCGAGTACGATAAAAAGCATGATAAATGACTAAGCAAATACCGGCACTAGTTCATGACACTAGTCAAAAGAGGGAAAAGAAGAGTAATCCGCAAATACGGAGTACATAAATTAGCGGCAGAAGATCGGCGTACTCCGTCACTTGTGAGTCGTGATATGACCTTGAAAGAAAAGCTACAGTGGGGTGTCTACAACCTTCCCATGCATAAAGCCAGACCGCTCGTCCGCCCGACCAACCGTAAGGCGTAAGTTTATGGCAGAATGCTCAAATTGTTTTTCGTATTGGTGGAACTCCGCAGTCGTCTTTTCCCGGGCTTAAGTTTACACCCGACCCCATGGAAACAGGCCGAGAACACTCTGGGGCTCAAAAAACAATACTAATATCTCAATGTCTTTTCATCCTTACCAAGTCACCAATTCATTACTTTCGAATATTCATACAGAATTCATAGATTTAGTTAGCAATTTCAAATAGATTTTAGTAATGCTTACCTTTTCCGGGACCTCTAGAGCGTCCTGGAATAAATATATATACTATCATGAAAACCTGGAACAATTACTATTTTACACAGCATCTGTCACACCGACTAATGAGTGTCCTCGAAGCACTCCATACTAGGCAATGATATTATATGAGGTATTACTAACATATTTGTGTAACGTGATCTAGAGCTGTAAACTTCTGTTCAACCTATTGAGGTACCAATCAAAACTGAGTATCAGCAATACACTGCATTCGGAAAGTAGTGGACCATAGGTAGGTACCTAAGTTCCATTTATACTATCTCCACCCTCACTAAAAAATATTCATACACTGAAATAGCACGCAAGCTTAGACTGCAACTGCGTGATGGCTTTAGTTATACTGGATCTTGGAGAGTACACAATCATGCGACACAAGCAATGTTGTATAAAACGGGACCGTCAATATAAAATTAATTCTACGATTATCATACTTGATTTTAAAATCATCTATAGATATATAAATACTAGTAGCATCGATATTCCCGGTCCAGCTGGTAATAACTTCAAGTTGGACACTGGCGTAGAGACAGTATATATTGAAAGCCAGGGATGATCCTCAACCATATTTGCAAAATGTTATTAGCATCTATAGATCTGACGGAAGAAAGCAAAACTTAAGGAATATCACTCGGATGTGATGTACGTATGTACGTACATGACCACGTGTAATTCAACGATCGCACCAATGAAGTCACTGACTTTGGTAGCTGGAAACATCTGCCTGCAGTCTACTAGTAATTGATGCCGGCAAGCCTTTGGCATGCTTAAAGTGTTGGCTCGGCCCGCAGTATGTACTGTTTTAATTTATCTTTCCTTTCCTCTTTAGAAAGTATCGTGGCACCTTCATTTTAGAATTTGCATAAGAATAGGAAATGTTCATAAAGAAGTAGGTCTGAAGATCTGGATACAGAAACAAGCCTTTCAGCTACCGACTAATTGAAACTTTCATCGCACCCCCATTTCTCATGTGTCACGATTGAGCGAGTCACGCCGCTCATGGTACCCAGCGTTGTATGAGAAGTGTTGCCAGCTTTGATATCCCTTCGAACAGGAGAAGCAACTCCGTACTTTTTTGGTTGGCCTGCTGAGATCTGGCCTATCTTGCGGTCGACTATCGCATTGGCAATGATTTGATCCCACGGCACATTTGTATCAGTAAATGGCCAGAGAAAGTTCCAATGGACCTTTGCCTCCACCTGATTCTGCCCTTCGTTTTGCGACGTAGGCTGAGTGCAAGGTGGTACTTTGACTTGCGTAATCGGTGTATGGAATACCACTTTTATAGTTCCTCCGTATGCTGTGCTGCGTACCACTCGATCGACCTGATCGCTAATTCTGGTTTGTTCACTCTGTGCTAATGCAACTATCTTGTAGAGTATCCACCTTTATTGGAGGGCTTGGGTTAGTATAACTAGCATAATGCTTGGTAGACGTATGCTCACTCATTCTCATCGCCAGTGTCACTAAAGTCTGTCTCTAGCCGGGGTTGCAAAACATCTAGAAAGCTGCTGTCGCTGTCAAAGTCGGAACGAGACAGGTGCCACGAATGACCATTAGGACTGTTATTTATCTTGAGTTCCCCTGAGATAATAACTGGCTTCCCTGAACAGTCTATCCAGATATCGAAATCGGTCACTATTTCTACTTCATCATTTTCAGTCAAGGTATGTGTTCCGAGTATTTGCAGGAATGGCTTTGGCGGCAACGTCAGTTGTTCCGGAAGATCGAACATTTCGGAAGATTCGGTGTCTGTAGGAACCTGCTGCAAGTCTGGAACTGGGGAGGCCATGTTGATTAAATGTAGAAAATGCTGATTGTAGAGTAAATTCGACAGTGGTAGTATAATTATCTAGTCTCAAGCGAAAGGTCAAAATTATGTTAAATGGCATAGACCATGAAGGCGAACAAAGGGGTATTATATCTAGTGGGCATCCTTGTCAACTTTTCAGTTAGATTCCGATTAATCCCTGTCTGTTGGGCAGGCAAGGAATTCTGAGCAGCTGCTTGTCTCCATGTTATACAATGTTTCCTTTGAGTGTATTGCAGCGAACAGCTTGGTCCTTAGCGACTCTGGCCAAATTGACTTGACGGATGAGAATATCAGGTAGACATTGTGACCGAAGCAATAAAGGAATGATTATCCCAAACAGCCACTCTGTCAAGACTTCCATATCCTTGTCGCTTGGGCGATGACGCGGCTGCTAACCAACGGACCCGACCCATGCCCTGTGTGATCGCTAGAGCTAGGAGGTGGAGAAAGGCTGCTCAGCCGCCGCAGTAAACATGACAGATTTTGAGATGGATAAGACATGGTTTTACCTAATTGACCTCTGGCCTGTATGGTCTTATGCATTTTTGGAACTAAGGGCCACAAATGTGGCCAATTGAGGCATCAGGCTAGTTTTCTTATCGGCTGAAATGAGGAGTAACTGCCCAGCACTAAATCATTAATTTACTTGCTATGCATCCCTCGGACCGATCATTGCATTTAGCGCGATTAATAACTCCAAAGCCCAGTATTGTAGTGTAGCAACTCGTGAGCATCGAGACTTTGACTCCCGAAACAATAAACCCAAAGGGGCAATAGAATAATTGTGAGTCAAGGAGCTAGTTATAGAAGCTCGGTGCAACTTGCTATCTGATGATTCCATCTCTATACGGGGTTAAGTGGAGCTTTTCAAGAGAGACCATCGATGTGAGGGTCATGAGTGGCTTGGCAACATAGCACATCCCCATGAACAAAGCCCAAGGCAGAATATGTAAGTTTTTCTGGGTACCAACAATACAACTCTTTCAGAATGTCTTTGCGGCGATTGGTTATAATATTCGGGTAAGATCTGATTATTGAGATCGTAACGAGTGGATCTTGAGTCATTTGGAGTCAAGGTGAATCATGGTTGACTCAGAACAAAACTGTTTCATTACATCACATGTCCGCACCAATACAAATCTAGTGCCTTAAAGGCGGTAACAACTCCAGCCGGAGGGGCATTTGTTCTGCCGTCGCATCGCACCCTACTATTCTATCTTTTACAGCTCATCTTTTACAAGTAGCTCAATATGGGCGCAGAAACTCTGAATACAGACGAGCTCCTGAAAAGGCCATTGTATGGTTAGTATTTTATTTGCTCGTGTGTTGTGCAACTACCTTTTTGTCTTTTCTCTCCATCTATTCTGCGTTGCTAATTCCCATATTAGTGTACGATTTGCCGCAGGAATTACTCGCAACATTAAGCTACAAGAGCGACGATCAAGCCATACCCGCCGAAGATAGTCAGGTCTCTGCCCCAGAAAACCCCGAGGAAGCGCCGCAAGAACATGAGATCGCCTCGTCGACGTCATGTGCGCTTTGTAAGGTGTCTTTCTTGAACGTCCAGGAGCAGCGCAGCCATGTCCGGTCGGATCACCATCGTTACAACCTTAAGGCTCAATTGAGGGGCAACCCTACTTTCGACGAAGTACAATTCAACAAAGCAGTTGGAGATCTAGACGAATCGATTTCCGGTTCCGAGTCATCATCGTCGGAAGAAGACGGTGATACCGACACCCAGCTGACGGCTTTGTTGAAAAGGCAAGCCAAGATCTCTCGAGCCACCGAAGAAGAAGAAGAACCGTCGAGAAAGAGGACCGGGAAGCATCCTTTGATATGGCTGTCAAGTTCTCTGCTACCGTCGAATACATCACTGGGTATCTACAGGGCCCTGTTCACCGGAGCAGAACAGGAGGAGCCTAAATATCTCGTCGATTCTTTGCGGAAGAAACAACTCGCTCCTATCAATCAGCAAAAGAACAACGGGCAAGCGGAAGGAGCACCCGCACCGGCAAGCCCCAATGTCTTCATGTGTATGATCGGAGGTGGACATTTCGCAGCAATGATTGTTTCATTGGCCCCTGAGGTTCACCGCAAGCAAGGTGGCGTTGAAAGACAGGCCCGTGTGATTGCACATAAGACTTTCCATCGTTACACTACTAGGCGGAAACAAGGTGGTTCCCAGTCTGCTAGTGACGCTTCTAGGGGAGCCGCGCACTCGGCCGGTTCTAGCCTAAGAAGGTACAACGAGGCTGCATTGGAGAAAGAGATTAGAGAGTTGTTGTCGGACTGGAGACAAATGATTGATGATGCTCAGTTTTTGTTTGTTCGGGCCACCGGAAGTACAAATCGGAGAATATTGTTCGGTCACTATGACGGGCAGGTCCTGAAACAGAACGACCCCAGGCTAAGAGGTTTCCCTTTTAGCACGCGCCGGGCTACCCAAGGAGAGCTCATGAGATGTTTCAAGGAACTTACCCGCTTGAAAGTCAGTCAGATCGATGAAGCCGCTCTTGCGGCGGCTGCGGCCAAACAACGAGAGGAAACATCAAAACCGTCAACCCCACGACCTCAACCCGAAAAGCCTAAAATGTCAAAGGAGGAGGAAGTTGCTATACTACACACCGGTCAAATCCAAGCACTGATTCGCCGCTCTAAGATTCCAGCATTGATGTCGTATCTCTCTAAAAATTCAATTCCTGTGTCATTTACGTTCCGGCCCTCCGATACTCAGCAAAACTTCCGCTGCCCAACCGCACTTCACCTTGCCTCGAACCTCGGCTCCTCATCAATGGTTCAGGCTCTTCTAACTAAGGCAGATGCAGACCCAACGACTGTCAACGGTGAAGGGAAAACACCATTTGAATTGGCAGGAGACCGGGCTACACGGGATGCGTTCCGTGTCGCTCGACATGAGATTGGCGAGTCGAAATGGGACTGGGATATTGCCAAGGTTCCATCAGCTGTTTCCAAATCCGAGGTAGACAGTCGAGTAGAACGGGAGCGGAAGTCTGCAGAAGCAGAGGAGGCCACTCGGCGCAAAGCTGAAATGGACCGGTTGAAGAAGGAAGATGCTGCTAAAGAAGCGCTACAGACAAAGAAAGCCGGCGGTCGCGCCCTAGGATCCCTAGAAAAGACGGCCGAGGAAAAAAGAGAGGAAGAGATGCGAGGAATGACGCCGGAAATGAGGATGCGACTGGAAAGAGAGCGTCGGGCACGAGCAGCCGAGGAACGGTTTCGACGAATGCAAGGGAAGTAATTGAATTTCTTTGTTAGCCTGAGGCCTATCCGCCTCATACATGACAGTGGCGTGTACCCTTGCATGGAAACTGATGCCTTACGAATATATAGAGATAAGTAAAGTGAAAATAAAAGTGCCCCTGGATGTACAATTAAGAATTGACACAGGGACAAATAGATTCGACATAGTGTTCTCACAATAGGATAAATTACTACCCGAGTAACTATTCAGTATGTACAAATATAACTTATATAATACACGAGTATAGTGGCATATTATCGAGACAGGCGTTGATAGGGTTTTATCAGCGCCATAGTCAAGACGTTTGGCACCCCGTACTCAAATTTAGAAGGTGTGAGCGTTGATGTTGATGGTGTCGACAGTGAAAGTCTTGCTGTCGGAAGACTCAAGGCCAGTCGAGTCAGCATTGGTGAGGCCGAGGGTACCAGCGAAGGTAGAGTCAGCAGAATCCAGGATGATAGTGGTGTCAAGGTACTCTGTTGGGTTGGCGAGTTAGTTATCTTCTCTTCTTGGAAAGATTGTAGAGCAAAGAGTAAGCTTACGGTGCTTGGCGACGCTGCAGTTGATTTCGTCATCCTGTGCCTCGACGGCGGTGCCCCAACCTTGGGCCTGACCGGAGCCTTGACTATGTTAGTCGTTGAAGATTGAGTGATCTCCGGAAAGATGTTACTTACTGGTGGAGAGGGTCGAGACAGTTTCACCGTTCAAGATCACGGTCTGGTCGTACTTGCTAGTGCTGTCGTTGTACTTGTCTACATGACTCCTGGTTAATATGGGATTCATCGTCTCAAATAGGAGATAACTTACAGTGCATGACAACCTTGTCACCAGCGGAAGCGGGGACCTGCTTGCCGCCCAATTGGGTTCCTGGGCTGGTTAGCATTATCAAGCATCTTATTCATTTGTATAAACGCTTACCTTGGAGGGTGCTTGCCCAGACGCACCACTGGCCAGAGGAAGCGCCGCAGTTTCTGTAATTGAACCGATTAGTGCGTTTCTTAAACGCTCTTCAGTGTAGAGACTCACGCCGAGGGGTCGGAGAAGGACACAGCAAGAGCCTGAATCAGGTCACCACCGCTGGTGCCCATTCCAGGCCAGAGGGCAAGACGGTCCTTCTGAGGGCTAGGGGTTTCAGGAAGCACCAGGGTGGTGTTGGCCTCGCGGATCCATGACTGGGTAGGACCGAGGGAGAAGGCAGGGCCGAAGCTGATGCTGTCTTGGGCGTTGACCAAGCCGAGAACGGTGAGAGCGGCAAGAGCCTTGATGTTGATCATTTTGAGGTTCTGGTGTTCAGCGACGTGGGTTATGGGGAATGGTTGAGAAAAGAGGATTCAGCCCTGGGATGGCACAAACTTTATATGTTGAATGACTTGCTCCGAAGAAGACCCGCTGCAAAGATTAAACTGCAATGGGTTTGCCAGTCTCAGCCGTCAATATGGGCCGGTCGTTTCATTTTGCCAATATCCTGAAACCCTTGGTGGAGAATTAATTCCCGGCTGTGGTGCGGTTAAGCTCCGGTCAGGGGCACACTAGTTTCAAATCGGGAGGATTTCGTAGCAACCTTTTCGCAATTCTATATGGAGGATTTGCGAGCTGCAGTAAATAATGTTTCATTTAGGGTGTTGGTTAAGACAAGTTTTGGAGGATAGTGTTCTTGGTGGATTTGAACAATGGGGCGATTGCTGTGACAGGGATCGCATCCGAATCGGTAGTAGTTGCATACCAATGTTCTAGAATGTCCATAGTAATCTAAGAAAAGTTCTTAAGTAACTTTACTTATTTGTTTATTTTTTCTTTTAACTTTCGAGGAATCAGAAAGTTGACACTTTGTCTGCTGTTGCGGTAAGAGTCTTCGTTGTAACAAGATTCAAGAACTAGATAAGCTCCGAACCCTAAAGTAGTAGCTTTAGTGAGGATTCCAAGGACGCAATTCGGTTCTATGGCTCTCACTGCCTTGGGATTACTAGTCTCACAAGAATGAAATCTCTGTGGTAGTGGAAAATACAGAATTGTTAAGGTCCCCTAACGTCACTCGAGAGAAAACACTTTACATCCGACAAGCTTTCTTTGGCTTTCAAAGTGCGCCCTACTCTGGCAAAGCCCTGTAGGGCAATTTCATCCCCGAAAATCTTTGGCGTAGACTCGGCTATTGATGATATTAGCGCCATTAATATATTGAATTTCTATGAACTGGCTAACTTGGGGGCTCTGTCCTCTTCTACCCTCTTCTACTCCGTACCTTTTCTACCATGGCAAACAGCAAGAAAGTTATAGATGTTTACCTAACAGTTTGACAATGACTTTGTCGTTTTTGAAACTTTTGTCGGAAGACAGCCCAAACAAGACTTTGAATAAACATTGACAGAATGTATGATGTGTAACTGGAGAAGAGAGAAGAGGAAGGAAAAGAAAAAGTTGAAGCGATGCTCAACTCCGACTGGCAGGTGCCATGCACGGGACTGTATGTCTTTCGGCTCACTTCATAGACAACAACCCTCTCTCTCAAAACACCTATTATAAACTACTATCCATAGCCGCACCTGCTAACGTATTAATTCATTACTACATCTACCTATGTTATACTACTATCTTACATATTCAGGCCGCTCTCTTGTCTATTAACCATGTCAAATCGACAGCTGTCTTTCCTTGGAACACCCGTTTATCGCGTCGGCACTCTATCTAATTCTAACTCACTAGGAGACACATACTCTATCTATAGCAACATTGATGTATACATTGGTAGAGATACAACCAGATGGTATTGTACTAACTTCATCGAGCTGGCCATTGCTGACCTTTGTATAAACATAAGCGGCTACGTTGTGGATGACCCTCTCGTCTCAAATCAACACATACGAATATACACTATTATATTTGACCGCGAAAATTTAGAAATTAGTCCTCTAGTGTATGCTCAAGACCTTTCCCTGAATGGTACATTATGGAACGGGCACCCGATGGGAAAAGGCAATGGGAGTTTTCTTCTCAGCGACGGTGACGTGTTGACCCTGTCTCCTAGGGTTTCGCTACAATTTAACTGTGAAGATCATACCCAAAGCATCCCATTCAGTGAGTTGCAGATTTTAGAAATGAGGGTATCTTTGTCCAGGTCGGCGGAATGTGCTATGGAGGCTGATTCACATTGCAGGTGTTTGCGCACCAATATATGGTCACCCCGAAGAGCTTAGGCTCTGGTGCACATGGGAAGGTGCACATGGCATACAAGATGGACACCGGCAGACAACTCGCCTGCAAGATTATAGATATTCATTCTCCCAAGTTCAGGGCTATAAAAGAAATTTACCATGCGTTCGACCGTGAAATTAGGATTTCGAGCCAACTATGTCATGTAAGTGAAGACATTTTACCATATCATAAGCGATACTGATAAAAAAAGCCTAATATCATCGGCGTGGAAAAAACAATAAGATCAAACAATACAATGTGAGTATTGCAATTGGATTCTACAGGACTAGCTAACGTTAACAAGATACATTTTCCAAGAGCTCGTGACGGGAGGAGACTTGTTTTCCTACTTCCACTATAAGGACGGAAAGCTAGAAGACATTCAAGTCGCTGTCATTGTGAGACAGATTACAATGGCATTGGATTACTTGCATGACCAAAACATCGTGCATCGTGATCTGAAGCCAGACAACATCCTTATGACATCTTTAGCGGATGGATGCAGAGTTGTCCTCACAGACTTTGGTTGTGCTAGAAAAATTGAACCAACCAATGAGAGGATGTATACATTAGTTGGGACATTTGAATATAATGCTCCGTGAGTCCCCTTGATGCGATCCATGCCTTCGAGACTAAACCGTTTAACGAAGGGAAATATTCAACGCCCACAAACAAGGCTACACCAAGGCTGTGGATCTATGGTCACTAGGAAGTGTTACAACCGTGCTTTTGACAGGGAATGTTCCGTTTCAAGGTTCACGTACAAAAGGCTTTACGGAGCTCGCTCAGATAGCTGACGAGGAAAGGCTTGAAGCCGATATGACAAGGAATCAGACTGGCCCGCGCGCAAGAGACTTTGTCCGCAAATTGCTTGTACGAAATGAAGCGGATCGCATGGATGTGAAACAAGCATTGGCCCATGAGTGGTTTACTAACCCCTCTCACCGAGATGAGTTCGAAGCTTTGTATGGACGAACCATTGCAGACTGGACGCCCCCCATACATGAGCAGCCATTGATTATCCATCTTGCTGACCTAAAGCCATCGGAGGGCGTTGAAGAAAGCACAGAATCTGATGAATTTTCAGCTTTCGACTCGGGAGGATTAGTAGACATTGGTGGGCTACCATCATCCCTATCCACAATCGACTTTGGTGCACACCGTGATTTACCTGCATCCTTGTCTCAAACCCTCTCAGACCCAAATCTGCCACCACTTAAGAGAGGTGGAAACACAGATGCCAATCCACCGCTGCACGGCCAACAACCTGGATGTCAAGAACATTTTTGTTTGAATATGACTGAGATTACAACCGGTGAAGAAGAAGACCTATGGGATGATTTTCGCGAAAGTGACCCAGCGCAGGATGTACATCAGAGTGACACCTGAGAGTGTTCTTCCCAAGTACGCTAAATAGACTACCTTAGTCCGCGCCCTGGACCAAGACGATCAGAAGAGCCTATAGAAGACAGAAAGAAAGTTCAATTTTAAGACTGGATTCTACTAAGACCGTAACCGTAACTTCAGAGAACTTCTCACTTTCTGTGCTGAACTGTCTCCACTGTGGTTCTTCTTCTATCCCTTGATCAACTCGGCGGGCGGAACAAACGAGATATTTATAGCAGGCAGGATGAATCAACGCAGACCAGAAGAGAAAAAGAAACAGAATTCTCAATACAGACTAACTACAGAGATAAGAAATGTGTTCAATCCGATTCATCCAGGGCACTTTCTTTAATTGTCATTTGATTTGCTGATAAGGAAGGAACCTACAGGGAGAAAAGGGCAGCTAATTCCTTTTCCCCTTATCTCCTTGATATGACGTCAAACTGATTCCTTGTCCTTTAATATCACAAATTGTGGTAATACAAATATGGGGATTCATGTAAGGTCTTATCACTAGATATTCTTTTCCTACTAGGAGATACAACTGATTATGTAGTATAGACATAACCTGGCCTTTCTTCTTGAAAAAGAAAAGAAAAGAAAAGGGACAACAAAACCCAAAGAAACGTGCCCCGTGGATAAGATAAACCAGCCACCCATGTGCAGGGGTAAAAAGGTTACGCGATATACACTTTTCCCTACCAGAGTTTATAAAAAAGTATAGCCCCTGTCAAGAATTGATCGGCAACGGGAAGGGATAGACTACCGTAGGTACCTACTTTTATCTTTTTTAACTGGACAGGGTTTACTCCACTACTAAGGATGCAGGTGCGTCTGTCAAAGGGCTGCGCCGACGCGAGAAATGTTCTGCATACCCGCGTTTCGGCGAATTTTGCGTTTTAACCCTTGCGTAGGTTTGAGATTCTTTTTCTTTTTCTTTTTTTATGATTCCCTCTTTTCTAATTTCAGGAGGCTGGGACGTTAGTATAGGAGGTAGGGTTTGGTTCAGCCTTTGATAGGAATGGACTGGGTTTTTGGGGTGTTTCTCGTCCCTTTTCTAGGTACACGTTCTGGACTCCCTGGTTTGATGTTCTAGGTGTGAATATCCGATTATTTGTTTATTTGTTTGTTGGAATTGTCGTAGTTTGCGTTCTTTTGTCGATATTTGTCTTGCGAAGTATGTATATCCATGAGGCTGAGTAGTACCGATCTATGGATTTACAGCATACTCGTAGAATTTCATGCAGATAATGCAATGCAGCCCGATGTGAGAAATCCATCAACCAAAAAAGAAAAAAGAAAACCTCCGACACGTCCTCCCCCCCCAAAACTCCCCGACTCAAGCAAGGACATCAAAATTGTCCGAAACGCGTCCACGACACGAGGTGAGAAAAGACACATACCTAAATATAGGGCAGAACAAGACAAGACATCAATAGATCCGAATCAATATCCAAGCCACACTATATCCCGACCGTTTTGTTGCAACGAGTGAAAATAGGGTTATAGTCCACCTAACAAACTTCAACCTCTGAGTAGGGTAAACTTTACTCAATTGTGAGTTTGGAATCTGTTTTTGCCTCGAGGAAGTATGCTTGGGGTTTCGAGTCCTGGGAAGTAAGGGGGGGGGGGGCGGTGGTCCTGATAAGATCGTTCGCGATAGGAGGATATTCTATCTAGCCACCGTGATTTTATGATGGTATTCTCTGGATCGACGGATGCCCTTGGATAGGGGGCGCTTTCTTGCCTCGGTTTGTTGTTTGATTATTCCTTTTAGTTTTTGTTCACGTTGAGACTTGGATGGTTTGATGTTGTGTCATATGCATATGTTGCTGGTGGCTTGTGATTGGTGGGCGCGCTGTGTGTCTGGACGCGTCTGGACGTGACGCGTTCGCGTCCGAACCGCGTTTTAACCAATATAACCCGATTTGGATATGGGGAGATCAGATGAGGGTTGATGGTGAAGTTGCTACGGGGGAGGTGCGCATGGTCTTTTATAGAATATCTCATCTGGAGAGGGCTGTTCGGATGGGATGAATTGCTACGAAAAGGAATGGAGGGAAGGGAATCCAGGTGTATAACTTTTTTTTTAAACTTCTGTCTAGGGAAGCTCGAAGTCTTAGGGTTATGGGAATACATCGTTTGCTACACTTACATTCACAGTTTATAAAATTAAATCCACATTTACAAAGATCAGCTGCACAATTCTCTCCGACTGCAAGTGATCGTAACACTCCCATTGCATTGCAGCTACTGCAATGCAGCCACAATGGGTAGCACGGGCCATGGACGTGGACGTCATCGAGGGTCGGGGGCGCTATGGATGGGTTAGGTATAGGGAGAGGCAGGATGAGATCATGATCGGTAAGGACCGTGAATCAGGCTATGCCTTTGAAGTCAAAAAATAAAAAAATAAAATCCGGTCTCGTGGGAAGGGGAGTTTTCGGGGGTTTTGCTATGCCTTGCGTCTGCCCCCCCTCTTTACGAGACCTTTTAGTCCTTTGTCTCACTTATCACTAGAGGGGTCAAAGGGAATTTGATAGCTTTGGTAGACATTGAAAATATGGCTTATTCCCCTGTGTCAGGGGAGAGAATGAGAGAGAAAAAGTGTAAACCAAGAGAGGGAGAAGGGAAAAAAAAAAGAAGAAAGAAAGAAAGAAGAAAAGAAAGAGTGACGTTTGCATACAGTGACTTCAACAAGTCAGTTCATTCATTGTTCAGGACATTTCCCTTATTGAGAAAAGTGACATTCGTTCATTCATTCATTCATTCATTCATTCATTCATTCATTCATAACATCCATTGCAATTGTGGTTGAGGCAGGAAAAAGAAGAATAAAAAGACTGGGGAATCCATCATTCTTTTGTCATTCCTGATCAACATAATCCAAGCGATTTGCCGGTTCAAAAACCAATTTTGAATAAAGCAATTCGCCGGTTGCGGAAGCGGAAAACAGAGCATTTTTCTTTTTCTCCTTTTCTATTGTGTTAAAGTTATCGCTCCCGCGTCACTTTCCCTCATTTCCACACTTTCCCACATCGAACCACTTTTTCCCTCTCCGTTACTCTCTTATCGTCCAATTTGTTCCCTTTAACCCCTCACTCAAACGTCCAATATTCCATCCTTGTTCCTCTCGTTCGGACCTCTTCGATCTTAAATCGCTGATATCAATAATCCCCTCCATCTGGTTAACTACCTCACGTCTCTCCTTCGTTCTATCGGAACCGCGTCCGGCGCAAACGCTGCGCTTTGCCGCGCAACCCCGGCGCAACAAAAATCGTCAGCATAGCAATCGCTCATCAACCACACCATCCACTCATTCGTCCATCCTTCTATTCTCTGTCTCCCCAGTGTCACAGAATTTGCGCAACAATGTTGCTCCCATCGGCTTTACCATGCGATATGCGCCGACCCGCGACTCAGTCGCGCTTCACCCCCAGTCGCCTATTCACAACGCCACCACCATCCGACGACGACTTCCCCTCCAGCAACGGCCTCCTAGGCACATGCCGAGCCCTCCAGACTCTTCTCAACGGCTCCCCAGCCCCGTCTCCGCGACGCGCCAAACCAGAGCGCCTCCAAAGCCCCCTCAACATTCGATCCACGCCTTCCGCCCGGTCGCGGAGGCAACAAAAAGACACCCCCGATCCATCGCCAAAGCCATCTCGCGCTGCGCATAAACGCAAGCGCGATCGCAGCGAAGAATCCGACCCCGACAGCGATGCTGAAATCGCCCCCCGCAACTTGCGCTTCTCCACCCCCAAACGCTCCCGTCACCTGCCTTACGATCTCCCAATGGGCCTGTCGCAATCAGACTTCTATTCCCTCCACTCGCCGCCTGTGTCGCAGTCGCCTCCATCACCAGCGCATAGTCGCGAACAGGCACCGAGCCAGACGCAAAAGGTAGACCCCGATGCAGCGCTTCCGTCCATCGAAGAAACAGATGAAGCTGCCGCGCCATCCTTCGATGACTCCTGGACCGCAGACGACGACCAGCGCCTGGTGAACCTCGTCTTGGAGAAATTCCAACTCTCCAGACGAGACTGGGAAGAGTGCGCCCGACGCATGGGCAAAGATGACGCCAGCATCGGACGAAGGTGGCAGGCCCTCGTGGGAGAAGGCAACGTCGGCTTGCGACGAGGACGACGAATCACGCGCCCCCGTCTCGACGAAAGTTGGATGTAATCTTCTACAACCTCACCCTCTACTTCAACTCGATACACTACCTTCTACCTTCTACCTTTCTATGAACACAATTACGCTTCCACCGACATGTATTCTATGGGATAACGGTTTTTTCCCCTTTCTCCTTTTTTTTTCTTTTCTCCCTACTCGAAACTCATGTATTACTATTACGACCTGGCTCAAACCATCTACTACTTCTTGTCATACTACCTAATGAATCTGTACTTTTTAACGAACCGAGCCAGGTGTTTTCAATTGGAGTTTTCTTTTCTTTTCTTTCATGTTTTATTTTACACCAGGATGTGTCACTGTTTTTTTCTTTCTTGACTAAACTTGTTTTATCTTATTATTTCTGGTTTCTGTGTATGGTTTTACCTTTTTCTTTTCTTTGTTGAAATTATGTGGATTAATTCGGATTTATGGGTTTTTGGGAGGTAATCAATTGGTTTTTTTTGGGTTCTAGTATATCTTCTCTTTTTATCAAATTGTAAATTTTGTAAATTTTGTATTTTAGTGTAGTATGTATTTATGTGTATGTACTGTGTACTATGTATATGGTTATTGAAAGATTTGTTTCCCCATTTGAATTATTAGAAAGTGATGCTTATGCAAGATGTATTATGATATACATACACCAAAAGACACCCGTAACGCCGTACACCTAGCTCATGTATACTTTGCAACAAAGTATTTTAGTTTTAAACTTTGTAATGAACGGACGAAAGAGGAAGAAATTCTAAAGCTTGATATGGAGGAAGAGATCTGGCTGTCTGGGCCTGCAGTGACCAGCTAGAATCTATTTTCAGAGTTAGCGTACATCCTATATTAGGGAACAAGGCATTTTTCTTTGTTTAGAGACGTACCGGATTTCATAACTTCCCGCACGAGTCATGTACCGGACCCATTTTACACTGCTGTAGTTGTTCTTTTCGAAAACCTTGAGGTACCGGACGAGTAGACCGCTACTTGTGAACATGAGGAGACTGAACGAGAGGCTGAGCGGGGGACGACTCCAGGCTTTCTGGTGCGTCATGCTGGTGAGCGTAGCCTCGGCCGTGAGGACGTACTCGCTTCCGCCGGAGAACCGGGCAATCTTCCAGACAATGTTGTTGTGTTCGGGCTCGTACTTGGCGCGGCCTTGGCTGGTGCGCTCGGTCGTTTTGGCTGTGTTCAGCGGCGTCGGGATGCGGATGACGACGTTGGTGGCGAACAGCTTGGAGCTGTAGTTGGCTTTGATGGCGACGCTGTATTCGACCTTGGTGGTGCCGACTTCGCGGACGATCGGGTGCACCTTGAAGGGGAGGTTGACGTTCTCTGTGGCGCGGTACCGCATGAGCTCGAACTCGCCGTCCGGGGGCACGAACGAGATGATACGGTCTGCGTCGAAGCGGCCGAGTTTGACGCACTGGTGGAACTGGCAGTCTTCGAGGGTGACGGAGCCCGCGGCGGCGCGCGTCGCTTTCATCGCGCCGTCGCGATTGCCGGGTTGTGAGGAGCCCGCGGAGTCGCTGTCGAGGAGGAGGCGGTCGTTCAGCCCGAACTTGCACTCCGGGGTGCCGGAGAGGTAGGCGCGCATGACGATTTGACCGTTGACGTCGGCGCGGAGCACGGTACCCGTGGCGGACATGAGGAGGTTCACGTCCTCGATCACGTCGACGAAGGCTTCGTTCTTGCGGTATTTGATGTCCGAGCGCCGCCAGGAGAGCGCGCCGGTGGCTTGCATGGTGATGCGGCTCGAGTCGGTGGGGTTGTTGGTGATGGCCGATTTGACTCCCTCGGTTGTAATGTACATCTTTAATGTGTCTGTTTCGGTATTCTGGGGGTATCCGAAATCGAGGATTTCTGTGCCATGGCGCTCGCTATTAGCTTTCTCTTCTGTCTGGTATTTCTCTGCTTCTACCCCCTTTCCCTTGTCCCGCTTTTGCTTGTCCAGTCCACTCAACGAGTTTTCCACCTCTCTGTGCAGATAACAAACTTCTGAGTAGAGTGAACTCACCATCTAGTAGCTCGTACACCAAGACAAAATTGTTCTTGACGGCCTCCTCGTCGAATTTTCCAAAATAGCTCTTCCCCAGCATGATCAACCGGTACAAGAACTCAAACACCAGCGCCGCATTGGCGTTACTCTTTGTTACTGCCACCAAGTAGATATTCTCGTGTTTCACATGGCTGAATGTTGTGGACCCCAACGTCAGGATGGGTGAGCGTACTTGCGGGTTGGAGATGACTTGGATGCGGAAGATGTCGGCCAGTCGGGGGCGGCAGTCATTGCGGAATGGGCGGAAGATGAGGTTTTCGCCCTTTTGGTTGAAGATAAGGATCCCGGAGAGCATGGTGAGGGGGGTACGGCGGGGATGAGAAGGAAAGGAGGAGGGGAGGGGGGTAAAGGGGTGTTTCTGTTTTGGTTGCGAAAAGTTCGGGGGGTGGAAGTCGGGCCTTGGAGATCGGCGGCCGGTAGTTAAGCTTCTTGAAGGCGTGGGGAAAAGCGGATTAAATTGCGGTCCCTGGATATAATTACGACCACAGAAATAATAAATAAATTAATTAAAAAAAAGAGAAACCCAAAAAAATACAAATATTCTTTTTGGATTGATTAACAATCTATCTTAAAATGGTTTTCAACCATTATGGCCCTCTACTTATCCACACAGTGTAAATATTGACATACACCGAACAACCGAGCTATAGACAGACAGTATACAAGGTATAAACATAAACAGAATCCCCACGACATACAAAATGCTAATGAGGTCGAACCAGAGTCAGAGGCATGGTATCAACGATCTGAAATCAAGGACGTGGATATCGTCAAGTCGAATAAAAGAAAAAGAAAAAGAAAAATAGTGAATAGTGAATAAGAAAGGATAATAAAAGAAGGGGATAGGATAAAAGAAGGCATTTAAAGTCGCTAGAATCGTGCAGCTGACAGTCCCCGTGGCGGGGGAAAGAATTAAAAAGGGGGTAAACATCAAATAATAGAACAAGAAGGTAAGAAGCAAGGACGGGCTTAAGTACCAGGTTGTTGGAGCGGATGAGTGCAGCTATTAATAACCTCGCCCTACACCGCTGCTTGGCCTGGTCCCGGGGAGAGACGCTCCGCCCTCACTAGGGATGATGCCAACTTTAGGATCGGGAATCTGTATGTCAAGCGACATGTAGGCGGTCCGCCGAAGACTCCAGATATATACCCCGTCTTTCGCACCAACCTCTCGGTTCCACTGCTCCAGCCAGTCCTCCGCCTGCTTGAGTTGGCTTTTGACTCCAGTAGCGCCGATATCTTCCCAAAGCCAGCCCGTCAGCAAAGCCAGAGCGCCGTCGATCCAGTTCCGGAAGCTGAACGGATCGAACGCTTTGATAAGCTTGTCGTTTATGTTCGCGATAACCTTGCGGAATTCCTGCTCCGGTAATAAGGGGTCCAGGATTTCAGGGTAGAGGTTGGAAAATGCCGGAGCCAGGTCTCCCTTGACCATCCAATCCCGACGAATGCGGATGATGCGCGTCGTTACAAACTCCTTTGACCGTATCGAAACATGGGGGTTGATATGAGGGTAGCATGGATGAGCAGGACCCCAGGCTAATTCTTCCGCGACTTCGTTCTCGCCACCAGGTTGTTGACCAGAATTAGATGGGATTGAAGCAATCTGCGCCTGTGACCGCAAGGATGATTGTGACTGTATATGTCGGGGACGGTCATCAAGGGGATTCGATCGGTCGGCTCCCAGGTCTAGTCCGAGATGTGCCCGGTCGGGTGGGCGGATATTGTTGGTCTCCGGGCTCTCATGATTTCCTGTCGGATCTGGCATTTCCTGTACCGGCATATACTCGTTGAAAGGACCACTGCGCCTCTGCCCTCGAGGCACTGCGATGCTGGAGCGCCCACTCTCGGTCTCGGCCTGGCTGCGCTCCACCACCAGGCTATTTGGCGACGGGGTAAACCGGCTACGACGTCGCTCGGGAATCGTCAGCAGAGGGTATGCGTCGCGATGTGCGTCGAGCGGAAGATTATCGTCGGAGGCCTGAAAAGCCTGCGGTAGTGTTACCGGGGTAATTCGCGGGACGTGGTTGACGGGATTCGCGAGTCGAACGGAGGGTGGCCTCAGAATCGAAGATGGGGTCCAGAAGCTCTTCTGTCGTGGTATGGATCGGGAGGAGCTGGATGGCTTTTGGTGATAGGCTGACGCTGCTGCAGGCTGGTGGGACTCCAATGAACGGCGTCCACGCGGGGGTGAGCGAGCGGAGGAAGACTCTGCGACCTCGGGCGGGGACAAAATAGGAGGATTTCTGGGGACCGTGAAAGACGCCGTTTCCGACACGGGCGACGAGTTGATAGAATATGAGAGACGAGAAGGAGAAGGAGGAGACACGGTGAGAGAACGAAGGGGAGTCGTGGTGACGGTGGTTGGAGGTGAAAAAGAAAGAAAAGCAATAATGAAGATGAATCGATGATCAAGCCCCAATCCGGCTCGCTGATTGGTGGGTGATGAGTAGAAAGGGGCTGTAAGGCAAGGGTCACGATTTGGTCTGAGCGTAACATTCGGTTTTTTTTTCCTTTCTTCTTTTAGTTTCTCATTCAATTTGTGTTTATAAAAAAGAAATAGTGAACAAAAAAAAAAAAAAAGGGATCAAATCAATAATCGAGAATAGGAGAGGAAATAGGAAGAGAGTCAAGAAGAATTTGTTGTCTGGTTGTCAATAATCGATTTCCCTCAAGCTTTCTGGTTCAGGAGAGACAATAAGTCGAGTTAGGGTTGATCTATATAGGATTTTAGTAGTTAGAAGTATGGGTCGAGTATGAGACCATTTGCCCAAGAACCAAAAACTGACATCGAATGATCTTGAAATCAAAGTTCCAAAATACACAAACAAAGAATAATAATGTTTTTTTTTTTTTTTTTTCTTTAAAAAAGAAAAGAAAAGAAAACCGTTTATTCAAGCAAAGAACAAACCGCTGCGACCAAATCCCAATACTTAAATCTCATTAAGCAATCTGTGCGTCCATCCTCAAATCCCCCTGACCAAGCAATAAATGGATCAATAGCTCAATCGAAAGTAAGGCTTGGGGATCTAAGCCTTTCAATTTCGGTTTATTTTATTTATTTATTTTCCTTCAGGGTCTTGAATAATCAAACAAAACCCTTTTGAAAATATTTATAGTGATAACAGTGATATAATAAGAATAATATATTATTTATTCAAGAAAAAAAAGGATCAAAAGCTGGGAAACAAAAAAAAAATAGGAAAAGAAAAAGAAAAGAGCCCGGGGAAGAAGACTGGGGAGAAAAAGCAAAACATATGTAGCTGAAAACCCTACGAGCTGCGTCATAAGTTGCATGGATATTTTAAATCATAACACATTCAAGTGACATTATGTGTAACAGCAGGGTTGATACATCCACCGTTTTCGAAGGTAAGGCAAACAAACTTACCCAATGTCAACCTAATCAACCTGAAGCAAAGCCTCTTCTTTGTTCCGACTTTTTTTTTACCTTTGGGGGAAACGACTTGAAATTCCGTCCCCTGACGTTGTTTGCTACTACTAATAATAATAAGGGTGGAACTCAATCCCGTTTCCTTGGCTGCTCCTTCATTAGAATGGCACCAATATTTCAATAGTAGCGTTTTAGTTCAGGGTTTCCCGTTTTCATTCGAACTGCAATAGAAACTCAATCCTATCTCTCTACGGATTTGAATCCTCCCTCATAAAGCCGGTTTTTTTTTTTTGATTGTTTACCGGTGAACCCACCACGTGCTGGAACGGAGCTTTTGACATTATACTTATCATAATTGTCTAAAGAAAAAAAATTTATACATCTATTACTAGCTACAGATCCGAAGTGCTTTTTTCCCTTTGCATCCACCCAACAGGCACCCCTTCCTTCGCTCCGAGGAACTCCTGGACGTATACATTATTCATAACCGAATGAAACACGAAAAATAGAGAAAAAGAAAAAGAAAGCTGAATCAAACCCGATGTAAAACTTTAACCGTGACAAGCCGAAGAGAGGCGCACACTAGTCACTTGCCGTTGACATTTCGATTGGCCATTGCCTGCATCCGCCGCATGGCCTCCCGATGCAAATCACTCATATCTCCCCGCTGCATGCCTTCTGCGATGGAATTCTCGATTCGAGCCGATGTGGGATTGCCCTGGGGCTGTCTGGTAGCGTTCCGGTCGCCCGTTCCTGCCCCGGTGCCCGGGGCAGGAACGGCCGTTGCATTCCGCCAGTCATGGAGGTTTTCTCGCACAGATTCTCGCCACACGGCTAATGATGCCGGTGTATTCAATGGGCTTGGTGCACCACTCTGGCTTCGTTTTGTGGCCGTACGAGACAAGTTAGGTGGAGGCGAGGCTGTCTGCTGATGTAGCATGCTTCGACGCCGGGAAAGCGGCATGTCGTCTGCTTCTTCGGGAATAGGGAACATCGACGATGGATATGGGATCTCGGACCCTGGAGCGTTCCTCGAAGGCCAGGGATCAGCACTCAGGGAGAAAGACGAAAGTCGGTTCTTCATCATACCCTCACGCACTGCGATGAGAGGGGGTGGGCCTTTCCACTGTGGCTTTTCGGCGTCAGTATCCTCGTGTGGATGTTCTGCAGGGTCGACAACAGGAGACAAGGGCTTGTAGTTGTCCTGAACACCAGGTCCTTGGGCTGAAAGTGGCTGAGCTATCGGGGAGGAGGGTTGAACAGGACTATTTGCCTGGGGAGGGGAAGATCCTGAAAGTCGCTGGGGAGACCGAGGCCGTTTCTTCTTGGATCGCGAATTGAGGCGTACTTGAGAGTCGCCAGACATACGGCGGTTCTCATTTGCCCCCGATGACTCGTTGAGGGACGCACGTCTCTCAACAGCAGGGGGTGGCTGTGCGTTCAAGGGTGTTTGCAGCAATTCCTCCACATTCACAGGCGCCACAACATCTTGCACTTCGTCAGAAGCCGCCGGTTCCTCCTCTTCGGCAGGTTTGATAGGCTCAGGGTCGGGAGACTCTGCATCATCCAGGTGTTTGGCCCACTCGTTTGTGCGGTAGGATTGCACAATTCTCGACGTTCGTTGCGGAAGTCGCTTCACGGTTTCTGCGTCCAGCCTAATTGGCAATTCTCTTTTCGATTTAGCCTGGGTTTCCGATTGCGATATTGTTGATCTTTTCTTGGGCGAGGTGGAGCCATTTTGCTTGGACGGCTCGTCTTTGAGTGCTTTGGCTTCGGGTGGTGTTTCATCATGATCTGGGTGCTGTTCTTTGGTCTCACTGCTTGGTGTATCGTCTCCCCGCTTTGTAGGCTCTTTTGGCTCGGTGGCCACCTCAACCTCTTCAGGTGCCTTCGAGGGTTCCTTTTCACCGTTCCCTGCGAGTGTCTTATCCTCCGGAGCTGATGGACGGTGCTCGCGGTCTTCTTCTGGATGAGCATTTCCCCCATTTTCTTGTTTGCCTTGGTCCTGCTCATTCAAATTAAACTTCTGCTCGTCCATTTCTCGTGAGTAGATGCTGTTCTCGCCAACGCTTTTTCCAGCATCCTTCACAGATTCAGCCATCTCTCCCTTACCAGCCTCCTGGCTATTGAGAGTATTTGGGACCTCTCCTGGACTAGATGTAGGCGAATCCTTTTCTTCTTCATGTCTTCCTGTTGCATGGCTATGGCCATCGGAGAGAGAAGTAGGGCTTCCGTCTATGGTACCTTGCGCGGATGATGAATCACAAGATACTAGTGCTTCTTGCGACTGAGACATCAGCCTTTCACCGCTCCTTACTGGCATCCTGTCCAGAAGCTCTCTGCCGGAGAGGCGCTTCGAGCGGGTTGATCCACCTTCGGATCCAACGATAGCGGTCATATCAGAACTGTCATCTTTCATCCTGGCGGCAGCTGCGCCGTCAAACACTTTGACTTTGACAACCTTGCCGTTCGCAGATTTTTCTGGGTCGTCTTTCTCAAAGCCCGCAGCGCCATCTTCATGATTCCTTGTCTCTGAGTCATCCGTCTCATCACTCGTCTCGGAAGGTGCGTAGGCAGATTCTCCGTTGGCTCGTCTCTCTAGACAATCAGAGCAACGATACGACTCTTCAGAAGAGCTCGCAATGCTTTCAGCATCGGCCGACTGGCCCTTCTCTAATTCTGCTGCTGCATGCGTCGGGAACTTCTCATTGTCGGCAAGCTCTGGAATATCGGAGCTGGCATTACCGTATCTGGCCTCCCATTCTAGGCGTTCTTTGATGTTCTTCTCTTCCAATTTTCTTCCAAGCTCGATCTCAGCTTCTTCGTTTTTCTTCCTTTCCTTCTCGCGTATTTCATTCTCTTTCTGTCTTCGTTCTCTGATGACTTTCCACAGCCTGAGCTGGGATATTACACCCAGAATGGCGACTATGACAGTGGCAGCAAGCTCAACACGTATGTTGCGAGTCACGGGGTACGTGTTTGTTCCAAGCGGAAATATGTCTTCGTTGAGGGCTGTCCCCCGTTAGCAAGATGACCTTCTGAGGCATGGAGACGGACTTACCCCAGATGTAGAGCCAGAACTCTTTCAAACCAGCGCGACTAAAGCAGTCGATACCTAATGAGACAGCAGTGCCCCCAGAAATGCCAGTTGACACCATTAATCCATATGGTCGAGTATAGTGGCTGAATGATAGCGCGTAAAATGAGAGTGATATCGCGGCAATGAACCCACTCTTCGCATCTTTATCGGTAAGGAGACCGCCAGGCTTCAAAGAGAGCAGCCACATGCTGCTACAGAATCCTCCTAGCGCACAACCAAGCCCCTCCGTCAGTTCTTTGAACACTATTGAAACCGCCCCGAATGTCACTCCCGTGAAGAAAACGGCGACGAGATAGGCTCCCTGCACTGCTGCGCGCACAGGAGGGCTCATTACGTAGACAATTAGAACCTAAGAAAGCGAGGTTTGTTAGTATGGAAAGGATGTAAATCGATGGTCCACAACTTACAGCAACCCCTACGCTGGTTAAAAAGGCCGTCGACAAAAATACTTGAATCCTGAGGCTCTGGTCAGTACTGTATCCCAATCTATTCGCATGAGTTGTTACCATAGGTTCCGTATGCCGATTATTGCCAAGGCCGCGCCAGCTACTATAAGGATGAAACCGCCAATACCCAATGCCGGTGTAATCGCGGGTTGCAATGGGAGAGCATTGGGATCCGTCGAGTTGACAGCACCTATGCCACTTCAGCACCAAAGTATATAGAAGGATTTTAGTCACTTACTACTCGTTGGCGTCGACGTGGTCAACGTAGCTGTCGCTGTGGTGCCCGATGTGGTGGTATTGGAGGCTGAGGAGGTGGTAATTTTTGCGGTGGCATGACTTGTTGCGCTCGCTGCTGTCTCCTCGGCAGCTGGATCGGCCGTTGTTGTGATGATTGTATCTGTAGCCCTAGCTTGTATGATCGCAATCCCACCATATCGACCGCGATCAACATGAGGTATTCGCGCCGCAAGTACAAAGAGACAAGGTAGCAGATAAGCGAAGATCGCAAAGAAGGTTATCGACCGCATTATCACTCAGCGAGTCGTGTAGTGGGGCACGAACTGAAAATAACGTGAACAGGGTCAGGAATAACCTAAATTAGTGCGGCCCTAGAAGTTCTGCGAATAGCCTAGTCCCGTTGCATTTGCTACCTATTCACCCATTACTGCCCCCTGTGAGATGGGAGAGAGTGTATAAGAAGCAAAAGCTGACGATCGAATGATGTCGGAACAGCGAGGATATATGAAACGTGTGTAGGCCGTAAGAGGATGAGCAGATCCTGTGGGACTCAATCACTTGTCTCCACTATGTATGTTCTATCGTATGTAATGTAGGGTTGATGCATGAAAAGCGGAAAGGGTTCTCATATAATTCTTGAAACCCTAGGACCTGAGGGCCCGGGTCTCATAGGAACGGGCCTCATAGGAAGCGTTGCTAGCGCGTGCCGCCAAAGGTTTAAGCAGGCCATCATACAAACTAGACTAAATGCATGAACGGCGCAAGTCGATCCACCTAAAAAAAGCAAAAAGACGACTGTTACATGCATGGGAAAATTGAATTATTTGGCAAGGATCGGCAATTGCAGCGAGATTCATGACAAGAGCCGAAGGGTTACGTCGTATAGGGCAAATTTTGGGATTTATCAAGCTTTGGGTATTGAAATATTAAACATCTTCTAGGGGGATCGACGATGGCATCGGGTCTACCATGCTT
Source organism: Aspergillus avenaceus (assembly GCA_009193465.1). Taxonomy (NCBI): domain Eukaryota; kingdom Fungi; phylum Ascomycota; class Eurotiomycetes; order Eurotiales; family Aspergillaceae; genus Aspergillus; species Aspergillus avenaceus. The sequence continues at coordinate 27,698 of ML742154.1, read as the reverse complement.
GGCCTATAATGAAACTTAGCATTGAGATGAGCTGAGCGTTATTCGGAATATTGTTCGATGTTTTCAGGGATATCACTGGTGTACTGTTGGGGATAAAATCACACGCATAGGGTAGCCAGATTTGCAATCAGACGGGATGGTATACTGACGTGGCATTCTCGCGTAAGTTTGGAATCGAGAGAAATGATATAAGGTCAGATCGGAAAATCATTCGTAGACCTCGCCAGCCATAGTCGTCAGCTAGCTAGACGAGTTCGCCTTGCCTAGTCACTTGGTAGAGCGTGGACTGACTTGTCGTGAACCTTCCAAGTTTCGAAATCGTCATTTTACTCACTGCACTAGCACCACTAGCTAGCATTAGGATAATTTTAGGGCGTGTGATCGGCTGCATGAGACGACAGGTCGAATTTCTCCCGCACGCTCTTTAGCCTATCATGCCGTTGGGTCAAAACACAATGGCTTTCATCACCAAGGCACCGCACGCTCAATGGACGATAAAAGCGCACCAAGTCCCGGGTTGGAATCCTCTTCAGGAACCGATTCCTTCGAAGTAACCATCCGACGCGATACATGGGTTACCCCAAACAGATGCATACCTAGTCAGGAGTAATAGCAGGGATCCGCGGGCACATCGAGTTGACGCGACCGTTCGAAAATGGAGTTTCTCGGGATGCTTGCGCCTTTGACTTTTCGATATGCACTTTATCCTTGACAACTCAATACATCGTAACGGAAATTTTTCCACAGGTGCTAGTTGCGACGTCCAAGGCATAATTCCAATAATACGACGCATGGTCGATGCGGTGGACGGATTATGGAGAGCAGGAAGCTGGCATAGATGCCATTGAGTTCGCGTAATTTGAGTTACTATGCGAATTCCCATTACTCAGTGGTCGAAGTTGACATCTGATACATGTCATAAAACAACAGCAACCAATGAATTCTTGACCGCACCGTGACTAGATAATAGAGAGTAGTTTCCTGTTGTTCAAAGTTTTTTTTAAAGTTGATATATGCATGCAGGACCGAGTCGTAGCGGAATGTGGCAAATGTTAGTTCGCAAGCCATTTTCCCGCTTGTTAATTGTTAGTATTGTTATGGTTATGGTGATTCGGGGAGTTCAAGCCATTGCGGGACAGGGGTTGTATTTTCACATTTTTTTTAATATATATAAAAAAAATCGATTGAGAAAATCAGTTCATAAAAGTCTCGTTGAAATATTCACTATTATTTAAATTATGATAAAAAACAGCATGACAATGGGAAGTGGTTTATTCTTTCAATTTCATGGAGAATGGAAGAAAAGGAAAGGAAGTTGATGTATACTACTAAGAAGTAGTAAAAACTTCCCTTTTCCTAGGAAACCCCGACAACTCCGCCCACATCACGTGCCACCCACGCCAAGCAACCTTTTAGCGCGAAAAGGACAAATTATCTGAGGTTCCATCCGGAGTTGGCTTCAATTTTAACCGTGAACTTTGCAAAAAAAACACTCCCATCATCTCACCGATCATTCCCATCTCATCTCCCCCCAACTCCAATTAAACCCTAAAACACAAAAATGTCTGCCTTCGCCTCTTCTCTGCGCCCAATTATGGGTGTTGCTCCCCGCGGAGCTCTTTCCACTCGTTCCTTCAGCTCTTCCCCAGCTCACTCCGTGGCTCGTATGATCCTCACCGGACGTCTGGTTAACCAGCCCGAGATGACTGCCACCGCGAACGGCCAGGATGTCATCAAGTACACCCTTGCCTCTAACCACGGTTCCAAGTCCTCCCAAAAAGCCAGCTTTTTCAAGATCTCCAACTTCGAGCAGAACGAGCACTCGCGCCAGTTCCTCCTGGGTTTGCCGAAGGGGTACGTATAACATCCATTAATATTTATATTTATATCATATCCATCCTTTCTCAAGTGATATATGCATCGATTTTTTTTTCTCTCGATGCCTGGAGGCGTGCAAAGAAGAGAGAAAAAAAAAAATAAGTCATACGGTTGCTGATTTGTTTTTTTTTCTCGGTAGAACCCTCGTTTACTTCGAAGGTGACGCTGCCATGCGCCAGTGGGAGGATGCTGAGGGCAAGAACCGCACCGCTCTTTCCCTCGTTCAGCGTAAGTGATTCTCTATCCCAGGAAAAATCACGTCAAAACTCCAGCTAATCTCCGTGTCCTTGTACAGGTCGCATTGAGATCCTCAGACGTCCCTACACCGATGAGAAGGCTTCCGAGCACTCTGGAGAGTCCGAGTCTGCTTAAATATTTTCCCTAAATCGAACATAAATCTGCATCGAGGGAGTCGCGTTCAGTCTTGTAAGAAAGCGGTGAGATGTTTAGGAAAATTACAAACAACATCCTTTTTTGTCTTTTCCGGATTCGTTTCTCGTGTAGGTTTTGGGATTTGTCGGTGAAAAGAAGAATCTCAAGTATGAACTTGGTCATGATGTATAATTACTGCTTGGGCATACGGCTACTGTATTGTAATCCCTTGTGCGTGTATACCCTAGAGCAAATCAATGCCCTTCAAAAAGCTGTTTCGATCTATACTTAGACCGATCTAGCATATGACTTGTCTGATATGCTGATGTCCATGCATCTCTTGTCTTTTGTCGTATATTTTCGTCACCCGTTCCTATATATATCAATTGAAGAACCAGTCAAGAACCATTGATCGGACTCGTGCCTGATAAGATCTAGCATGCTGACGGACCCAATTACGTAGTGATAGAGACTTCACTGTACACGTCATCTTATTACTAGCTATGGCATATGGAAGATTGATCTAAGACAAATCACAAAAGAAGAACATCAAGATGAGAATTGAGGAAAGTCCGAACTGTCGTTCCGATGTACATACTGAAACAAGAATCAACGCGGTGCACATAGCTTCTGGAACAATGTCCTCAAGAGATAGCCTCACCTCTGCACTTCACTCTCCTGTCTGATATCTTGTTTCACGCGGATAAAAGCTCCCGTCGATGTGAAATCATTGCTTCCCCGACTCTGGCTTGTTCCCGCCCATGCATTAGCAGAAACTGTGTTCGACGGGACAGAAAGTTCCGGAAGGGAGTATCGTCTCTCGCGGTCTGAAGGGTGTGAGCGGCTGAACACGACCCAGGGACCTTTGAGCCACGATGAGCTCTGTCCGTGCTTGGCACATGCCGGTGATGCTATTGCTTTTTCGACATCTCTGGAACTTTCTTCTGCTACGTTCTTGGTAGTGTGTCTGCCCACATGGGTCCTGCGAGTTTGGTTAGCATATTCTTCCGGTCTTGACTGGTTGTTCCGCTCCTTACGCTGCATTATACTGTCGTGACCTGTGCATCAGCAGCTTAGCCCGGCTGCTCACAGATCCTGATGCAGTTGAACGTGAGGTATCCGATACCGAAGTGTGTATCTTGCTGAAACCGAAATTGACACGTAGAGAGCGGAGAAATTTGCGATACATCTTGGAAGCATCTCTGCCGCATCCGAAAAAGATGAAAAACATAAATCCTGACGCAATTGGGAACCAACGGTCGAAGAACGGCTCACCATGTGACGGCATCTTGATGATCGTATTCCAATTTGGTCCGTGGGCCACGCTCCATGAGTAAGGGTGCCATGGTAGTGAAAGGCTTACGTTTTTGTAGACGACCCATACTTGGGCAGGAATGATAGCCAAAAGCATGATGAAAGAGAGGCAGAAGAGTCGCATGAATCTAGACTGGTTCAAGTTGCTATTCGATGATTGCAGGATGTCGCTGAACTGGCTTCGATACTTGTGGAGGCGGTGCAAGACGAGACCTGTCAAGTAATTAGTTATGGCATTCAGGAAGCCTAATGTAGGGGGGAAATGGTATCGTACTACAGTAATAACCACCTATGAGGCAGATGATCAGAGGCCAGATCCATGCCAGTACAAGGCTCATCCAACTCTCGTCGTAGCTATTGATGCAGCCAGAGATGCCTCCGAGGATGTATCGGCTTGCCTGGTAGACTATGTGTGTGATCATTGCCAGAACCGGCACAATCACGCAGAACAGCGCATCCATGCCAATATTCCACCAACGCTGTCTCTTTGTAGGAACAAGTGTAGCGCGACGGGTATCCAGCACGTACGCTAGATTACGAAAGATACACAGAAGGCATCCTGGCACCCCGACATAGCTCGCAACCATGATCTTGACTTCAACGTCACAAAGGCCCGCCCCACTCCACCAAGTATCCATGTCGTCGTTTGGCCAAATGAAAGCATTGATAATGTTGAAAAGATTGAGGAAATAGAACCAAACTATGAGAGTAGTGGCCGGTAGGTTTCTGTTGTTCCAATGCAGAACCAACGGGACAATACTGAGAAACATAGACAACATTGAAAGAAAAGGTATCACCACCGCTAGAGAGAAGATAGGGGTGCTTGTAGAAGCCATGGTTTCAGAAGGAGACAATGCTGATATCTGTAATGATGGAAGAATACTTGATCAAGTGGACTGTTTGTTCACCAGGTAGTCCTATACAAGACTCCCAAGACCGATTTCCAGCGGATAGATATGGGCATGTCATTTGTGAAGCAGAAGAGAAGGCCAGCAGCATCCTGTTTAAAGGAGAAGAAGGCAACAAACACTGGATGGACGGAACAACTATTGAAAGTATTTTCAGAAACATATGTCTTATTGAAGGCGAGGATAGAACCAACACAAAGGTGGAACAAGGCATCTCATACGAACGAGAATGAAACATTGACTCTCAACCGATACACCGTCAGGTATAGAGAGAACAAACTCTGTGAATTGGGTATATTTAGGGCTTACTGGGGCTGCTAGGGCCGTTGAGCAGGATTTCCGCACCCAATCGCATTCCCTATAGAGCCTGATGAATAGACTTGGCTTGAAGGATCTCCATCAATGAGCGACGGGCCGGCATACCGCTGTTCAATCAGATTGATGCGATGAAATTAAGGTCAATAGAAAATCAGCTAGTGAATCACGCTAAGAGACGGCTAGAGTCTTGACTTCTGTCTAGGGATGGGCTGAGGATCAGGGAGATTGAGAGAAACAAGATACATACCAAGTGACATCATGGGTCAAGACAACTATTCCCTATTGGGGTATCAATAGAGCCGAGTCAATTGACATCAATAAGCCATCGGGCCGGCTATATAAGCCCCATGGATGATTATTTGAAGATATTGGTCAACACAACATCACGAATAAGACGGTATCCATTAGCGGTTTAGTCGGAACTTTTGTGAGACTCTTCGCCTCATTGCACAGGGTGAAAAGTCTCTCCGATATGTGTTTCCTGCAACTCCGGTTGTGTATACAATGTCGAAGGGTGTGGGTATCAAATTAGGTCACTTCTTACATATCATGAGACTGAGCCACTAGACCCTTCGTCAGCTCTATTGTTCATATATAAGAAAGAAAGGACCAGGGTTACCTCGAATTGGAGTACAGAACTTCCTTAGACTGGGATAGTCTTGGTGAGGTTTTATTCTTTCGGCTTCACTAAGGCGTACATAATGCATGCAAGGAAATAGTCACAGGGACTACTGGTGTGAGCGATGGGGTTAAACAAAACAAACACATGATGTTGCTAAGTATATATCGAGTAGAGACTGATGGATTTTGTGCAAGCGGCCTCAATTTGGGTAATTGCATAGATACTAGTGTTGGTTGCAACGATGGAAGATAATCTTTCATTTCAAAAAATAAGCTGGTGGATCACGCGTCTGTTTGATGGAACAGTATAATATACAGCAAGCCATACAAACATTACTTCTACTGTGACAGTACTGACAATACAACAAGCGGGAGAGAATGGGATTGTTTTGTAAGAGTAAAAATAGAAATAAAGAAGAGGGTTACACCTTACATCTCCCTTGCTGACTCTTAATTGTGACAAAAAGAACAGATATTTGTCACTAAAAGTAGTAGTAAAAAAAAAAAAAAATAATACTAATAATTTATGGCGTCATACTCTAAGTATTTTCCCGCTTGAACTACTAAGAAGCCAATCTCGATTTGATCTCCACTCTACACCTGACTAGTTCCTGAAAAAGGCAAGAGTGATCTGCATAAAATTCCAATGTACTTCCCGTAAATGTTGTAAGTAGCACACAAGCACATGATTAGATCCATAGTTTCTTTAACCATTACAAAACTATGAACAAATACTGACCAAATCAAAATCAAACTAAAAATCTTACACAACCAATTGTTTTGCTTTACTTTCCTCATGGTTCTTACTTCTTTTTTCCACACACACTTCAAATGTGATTGAGCCATGCGACCGTCAGCTTCATCCTCTCATCCCCGCGCTCCTTCCCCCAGTTCCATGAACAATCTCCGCCATCGAGGCCCGGCCCGCGCTGCAACCTTTACTGAAGGCAATTTATCCAATCTCCAAAGTCAGCGACGCAACTCTACAATCTCGGATTCCATCTCTGAAGCCCGCCATACCATCCGCTCCTCTACCGATGACCTCTTTTTTCCTCGCGTAGCCAAGGGGAGTCATGACATTGCTGACTTGCCCAATGAGGAGTCGCACTGGCATTCGGCGCCCCTTGGCTTGGCCCTTCTACCCGCCATCGCTGGTATCTTTTTCAAGGATGGAAGTGCATTCGTAACCGACTTTACCTTGCTAGTTCTAGCTGCTATATTTTTGAATTGGTCTGTCAGACTACCGTGGTAAGACAACGCCCTCCCGTTCCACCCCCCAATAGTTCCCGGTTTGACACTAGCCTACATGTCAGGGATTGGTATCGTTCGGCTCAGGCAATCCGCCAGGACAGATTCTACGACGCTGAAGAAGCCCAGTTAGACATAGAAATAGACCATGGAGAAACTCCCGAGGAATTGAAGGACTCAACTCCAGGTGCAAAAGGAAAGTCACGAGCGACCGATGCAGATGCAGCCAGTGCCGCCACCAAAGAGCTACAGATTCATGAACTCGCGGCCCTCGCATCATGTTTTATCTTTCCTGCTATTGGAACATGGCTTCTGCACACGATTCGATTCAGTCTATCGCGCCCTTCAGAAGGGCTAGTATCCAACTACAACCTTACCGTATTCCTCGTGGCTGCCGAGATCCGACCTTTCGCTCACCTGTTGCGAATGGTACAGGCACGCACTCTCCACCTTCAGCGCATCGTTGCAACGTCCACCGATGTCCCCAAAGATAAGATAGACGCCCATAGAATACTTGATATCGCCAAACGACTGGAAGAGCTCGAAGCCCACGTCGCCGAGACTGCCGTATCGTCACAAGCCTCCGATCTCAGCCAGTCTCAGGGTCAAGACCAGACCAAAAACATAGTTTCGCAGACAACATCAGACGTCCGAAATTCCATTCAACCGGATATAGAAGCTCTAAACCGCGCTGTACGGCGATATGAGAAGCGTACTGCAGTCGCTTCGATCCAGACGGACGCAAGACTCCACGCGCTTGAAACTCATGTGCGGGATGCTATGGCTCTGGCAGCTGCAGCCCAGCGGTCCAGTGTTGAGAGAAGCCGAGGTTTGACGTCTGTGCTCTTCGAGTGGTGCTATGCGGGCGCGCTACTTCCAATTCAGATTATCATGTCTCTAGTAAACTTGCCATCACGACTCATGAATCGTTCATTACAGTACTTCAAAGGCATGTTCTTTCCGAAAAAGTTGCCGAAATCACGCAAAGGCAAAGAACTACAATACGGAGAACCACGTCCGCATCGAAAATCAAAACAAGCACCTCAACCTGATTCAATAGGTGATAAGGGATCCAAATCGGCCCACAAACACACATGATCTGCAAAGCCTCCTATGCTATTAAGCCGGTGTGCAGTACAAGATAAATTCACCCTTTCAAAAATGCGTCGGGTAACACTACCCACATTTCACACCTAGCCGGTTCTTTTCCTAAATTCGAATATTAATACTCTGGCTAAGAGTCTATATGTATAGCTAGTATACTTCTATGATTGGCGGCTCATTCTAATTCTATTCTAGCTGGCGAGAAAGCCCATGGCTTAGCCCACCAGTTCATTATATAATATATCTTAATTGATCTTAATGCATCTTATCCAAACGATTAAACAATCCAATGCATTGTATGGTACAGTATAATCTCAACCGGAATCTCTATATAGATAAACAACGTAGTACAACCCGAACTAAATGTTCACGATCAACGATTCAAATCCAGACCGAAGATAATATAGTACCAATTTTATATCCCCGAAATACCAATTCTATATATAAACATATAAACAAACACAACTCAAGAAAAACCACCAGACGGACCCTTATTATCGATTCCGATAGTCTTCAAAAACGGTTCAATGATCCCCCGTTTCCGATCCTCCAGGGCCCGTCGCTCCTTATCTTTCGTCGGAGCAGGGATATCCCCTGAGATCAGCACTCTAGCGAAGAGACCCGCGAGAGCGGATTCAACGGCCTGACGACGGACGACTAGCGGGTTGACGGGCGGATCGGGGATCTGGGCTGAAGACGTGAAGGTGAGGGTTCGGCGTCGGAGATTGTTCCCTGCGCCTGCGATGAAGGCGGTGGGTGTTGTGGGGATGGATTTCTCGTCCGCGGAAGAAGGGTTTCGGGAGTGTTTGGGGGGCATGGAGGTCACGGGGGCGACTTCGTTGGCAATGCGGGCGAGCATGAAGGTGACGAAGGTGAAGGAGACGCTGTGGGCGGGGGAGTAGGCGAGGCTTTCGAGGACCCAGGCTTGGGATTCTTCCCAGGAGAGAGGGGGTGCTTTGGTCTTTTCGCGGGAGAGGATCTGGTGGTCTAGGTCTTGCCAGACGGTGGAGGCGACGATGCCGTCTTTCAGGGAGCGGAGGAAGACGAGAAGGGTTTCGCTGAGTGTTTCGAGACGGTGCAGAGAGGGGATTTCGGGCGGGAAGATGTGGCTGAAGGGTTTGTTGGTGTCGAGGGCTTCTCGGACGGAGGCGAGGAGAGGTGCGCGGTCGTCTTTGTTGGTTAGGGTCCAGGATTCGGGCTCGAAAGGCCAGGCAAAGCCGTCTGGTTCTTTGAGCCATGGTGGGGAGTCGTCGGACTCGCCTCTTGTCATGCTCCATTCGGCAATAGCGCGTTCGGAGAGCTCGGATATCGACTCTGTCAGGCGGAAGAGCTCGCGCGGAGCTGAGAGTGGTAAGCCTATGTTTTCCTTTCGTTGCGCGCTTAAGTCGATGGGCGGTAGGGTGCGTGCGCCGGCTTCGGGCATGACAGTGAGCTCTTCCAAGCTGCGGCCGAAGCAGGTGGGGAGCCACTCTCCAAACACGGAGATGAAATGGTCTCGGCCGTTGTTGACTCGCAAAACCATGACTTCCTCGAGTTTCAGTTTCCCGTCATTTAGCAAACGAGCTAGTTCGATGTCGCGCACGTTCGCAGTGACTTCGACGTTGGTTAGCTCTCCTGGTAGTAAGGTGCACTCTTTTAAAGGTAACGTGGATCCTTGGTCTTCCGATTCGTCCCGGTGTGGCTGCTCGACTTGGTAGTCAAGCCAGGACGGATGGGCGTGCTGGCCTTCCCCTTGTTCGGGTTTCTCGAATGAGAATGTTGCAGGCACACCGCTGGTGTTTGCGACAGTTAAGGATCGAGTGACAGGTACGTCAAACGGCACGTCGCCGAAATCTACTGCATTTGGGTCCTTGGACTTTGTCTCATGACCGTGATTGTCTACCACAACAGTCAGACCAGGTCGCGACTCATTCTCGGCTTTGTCCAGCTCCCGGACCGTTTCCTGGTGGACCTTAGCTTTCAGATGGGGAACGACTGACTCGTAAGAAATCCTGAAGCCGGCCGCAACAGGCTTGTGATCAGAAGATAGAATCCCTTGGTGCGATATGTAATAATCAAGCCTAAGCGACTGGTCTGGATCGCCTTGCGAATCGAGAGACACATTGTCAGTAGCATCATCCTTGTCTGGATCATATTCTTCGGTGCTATCTGCGCCGTCGACTTCTGGGTCGTAGTCGAACAGAACATTGTCGTCTGCTGTAGCCTTATCCAAACCCCTGGCCTTCATCTCTTCATCCCGTTTCCGGGCCTCAGCAGCTTCCTTAAGCAGCTGCTCGTGCTGGAGCAGGTCTTGGCGAGTCCGATAAAGGACCCTATCACACCAGCTAGGCCCTCGATGCTTCTCACTCGAATCGAACTTGGCCACACTTCCTACGTCATATTTATACGTAGGCAGGAATGTAATGCTACCCTCTCGCCATCCTTCATGGAAGGCCTTCTGCTTGTTTTGTTGTAGACGAAGCTGGTCGTGAGGGAGCAGAGATGAAATTGTGGTTAGCAAAGAAGCTGGGTCTGTATGAGGGTCCACGTCATCGCCAGTGACCGGCAGAGGAGCTTTACTCGTATCGTCCGAGTCAGTTGATGATGACGAGCTTGACGATGACGGCGAATCTTCCTCGTCAGTGATGTGGATGGATTTGTGTGTCTTATCATATTCGTTTTCCGTATGTCTCGCGAGGACCTGGCGCACATCGTCTCCAGGTATGTCCTCCAGTCTATAGTTTAGGTCTCCGAACCAAAAAGCAAAGTCTTCCTTCCCTATGCTTTCCGTAGCCTCATCTCTAAGCGCACTTTCCGTATCAATGGGGGCAAACTTTGCGCGTTGCATGATCTGTGAGGCATCCCAGTTCCGTCTTTCTAAACTATTCTTGTCTGACCCGGCGGCTAAATGACTGTTGACAAAGGTTATACATGTGGTCTCTCCCAATAACAGGCGTGTCATTACAGCGCCCTTGTTTCCCATGTATCCGAACAGTCCAGTGCCCACATTCACCGAACTCACGGAAGATATACTCTCAGCAACAGACGGAGAGGCGTATATTAGCAGTAATAGACCGACCAGCTGAGTCTCTGCCACTAGCTGGTACTCCGAAGGTAGAGACTTTTCCACGGCAGCTTTCCATCTATTAGCCGGTGCCGAGTCAACATAAGGTCTCAAAGCCTCCGCGGGTGACGAGACGTCCACAATCTCTTGTAAACCGAGGACATAAAGTCCAACTTGGTCGGCCTCGGACTCGGACTTTTCTTCAGTAACTTCAGCAGCCTTAGGGGTCCCTTCGAGGCCGGAGACTCGGACCCCGGCTAGCTGCTCGCATATGCCCTCCCGTTGTACGAACCACTTGCCGATGTCTTCCTCTGTGCCGGGAATAGCAGCCACATTCCAGGTTCCGACCTTGATACGCATCGACTGCTGCCGAATGTACTCTGACCTTCTCGCTTTGATGGTTTGGGGAAGAGATGAGGGGTCGGTAGCAGCAACGGGGGGTTCGTTAGGGTGCGAGTCGCCAGCGCCGGGCGGCGACTGCGGCGGAGCTTGTTCGGCGTTTGATCCCATTCTCAAAGAAGATATAGTCAATCAAACTGTCAGAGCTCGTTGATTACTTATGATATGCATAGATGTATGCGCTGTATATACACCTGACTGATCCAAACAGCGATCGGTCAGCTAGTCGGCAGGTACGAGAACACGCAGCGCACAGTGCTCAGGAACCAATTGCAGAAAACAAGAAGTGCCAATCAGTCTTCACAACATGGCAATGATGGCGGCTTAGATGCCCAGTATCTCTCCGATCATCACGCGCTTATGCAGGTGGGAAGAGTATCAAGGAGGGTCGGGGGTGAAATAGTTCGGCGTCTAAATGCCGCGGGCGGATACAAATGACGTTAACGAGGAGATTGCGGAGCAATTCCAGTCAGCTTGAACAATCTGGTTTGTTTCCCTTTGTAACTAAAAGAATTAGTGGATAATGGATAAAGGAAAGATCAAAAAGATAGGGTAAGATAGAAACCTTAATTGAGAGGTATAATCAGGGAGAGAAAAAAAAGCAGGAGGGAGGAAAGTGGATCTTTTCTGAGGTGTACATCATCAGGCTGTGACATACTAATTAATTATTGTGTTTTCGTGGGGCCCGACCGCTTCCTACATCCGGGAGCTTTTTCAATCACCTGAACTTGTTTGATTCAATTGCTTCCTTTGACTTGTTCCGTGAAGTATACATTACGAATTACTTTACTCATTACTCATTACAACAAACACTGCTGTCTGACCTTTTCACCTTCTCTTCCCCCACCTTGTATAAGCACTCACAATGTCCACTCGCCGACCCAGACGACCAAACAATAACAACAACAACTACCAATATCGTCATAATAACCCACAACCCTCCGACTACGAGTCAGACTATCAATACTACTTCTCCGACACGCCACAAATTCAAGAACAACAAGCAGCCCACATGCCCCCTCCCCCCATCCGCTCCAACGAGGAGCTCAACATCGCCGTCCTCCGCCGCCACAACCCCACCATAACCTCGATCCTCTCACTAGCACCCTACGCCGTAATCTACATATTCAGTCCCACCACGCGACAGTGGGAAAAGAGCGGAGTGGAAGGCTCGCTATTCGTCTGCCAGTTATCGCAGGGCGCGTTAGGCGAGGAGCGATACAGTGTATTTGTTCTCAATCGGCGGGGGCTCAATAACTTCGACATCCCCCTCACAGACGGCGACAACGTGGAGATCACGGAGGAATATGTCATCTTGAAAGTGGATAACGATGCCGGGCTAGACGGTAGCCCCGTGAACGGCAAGACCGCCAATAATTCCGATCTCCGCATCTACGGTCTCTGGATCTACTCCGAACCCCCGCCGAACTCGACGGCAGAGACCAGGACCATCAATGCCCAGGTGATCCGCGAATGTGCTGTGCATGCTGGGCAGAGCTTGAAGCTGGCGCGGGAGCGATTGGAAGCGAGTCGGCAGAATGGGTTGCACGCTGCGGCTGCGGCTGCGGCGTCTACCGCTCCGCCGGTTGAGGAGGTGCAGGCGAGTGTTCCTATGGGCCGGCAGGTGTCTTTGAGGGATTTGTTCGGTCAGCAAAGAGCGCAGGATGATGCGTGGAGTACACGCGCGCACCATCTTGGCCCTCACGATTGGCCGCATCCTGCCATGGGGCCCCCGATGATGGACCCGCAACCACAACCACCACCCCAACAGGATGTACTGGGTGATTTGTTTAGGAGGGCTGGCTTAGCGTATCAGGGTGGCCATCAGCTATGATTCGGTTCCTGTTTTAATTCATTACATTCAAGAAGCCGGGGATGTCTGCTAGAGGTGTAACGTCACGACTTGCGATACCCATATCAGCACGATCACAGCGAGATCTAATCTAGAAATCCAGTTTGGAACTATTGAACCATTCCACTCTATACACTAGTATAACCCTCTATAATCCATGGCCTTCTACTATGTTCCAGATCTATATCAACAAAGCAACCCATCTTTAGCCCACAATATCCAAAACCATATCCACAACCTTTCTCGCAACAGCCTCACTATGCTCTACGCCAATCAGCACCACAAATACACAAAAGAAAGAAAGGGAGAGAAGAACTCACTCAAGACAAAAGCATGCGGCAAACCCTCCTCACAAACCACCATCTTCGGCCCTCCCTCCTCGCAACCCCTCAACTCAACAATCTCATCCCTCGTCCTCTCCGCAACCCAATGATCATTCCGACCAAAATAAAAGAACAGCCGAGCAACAGGATCCCTAACGCCCGACATCCCCCAAACATCATCACTCCATCGATCAGACGTGATCGTCTGCATTTCATCCGCAGCCATATGTCTAGACCGTACAAAATTAGCAATAAGCCAACCATCAACAAAAAGAAATAGATAAAAACTCCAAATATAAGAGGACAAGGAATAGTAAAGGGAAAGACGCACAAAGCCTGCCGCACGCCACGCTTGCTCTCTAAAAACCCAGCCGTAGTCTCGACCATACTCTCCGGCGGCGACCCCATGTAGAACCTAATCAGGGAACGCAGCAAAGCACCCGGCACAAGGGCCGTCAAGACCCGGGCCAGGAACCCGACGACCAGAGCCAGCTGCGGGATGAAGGCGAGTAGACGCTGTGCGGGATTAGCTTCCATGTAGCAATTACATCTGAAGAATGAGACTGGGTACTCACCGTTAGCTTCTGGCCCGAAGGCGACTTGGCGATATCAACAACCGTCGGGAAGAGCATGATGCCGCCTATGATGTCGAAGTCAGCAGAAGGCAGGGATGCGTTTGAGTTGCGTTCCCGGTGTCTCCGTAGGATTTCCATGGCGATATAGCTTCCCACTGAATGGCCGATTAGGATGACTTTCGGTCTCGTTGGCTCAGTGGGTACGGGTGCGGAAGAAGTATCCGCGGACTGGGCACGAGTTGAAGCCAATTGGTTTGTGAGGAACTCTTCCAGGTTGTTTTGGACGTAATGGATCTGTTCTTCGAGGTCATACTGTTTAGCGGGTGGTTTGGTTAGCTCGAAACCGCCTAGACTGTGACCGTAGACTTGGAAGGCGGGTTGCTGTGCTTGCTTTTGAGGCGCGGGATTGAGCTTTTGTGAGAGAAGGGAGAGAAAGGTGTGATAGTATCCTATTAGACCTGGGTTGCCGGATATCATGTAAATAGTGATGGGGGCTGTCGATGTGTTGTTGGTAGAAGGAGTGTGGAGGAAACTGTCCGCAGTGATATGCGGCTTTTGAGGGGCGGGCATGACGATCGGCTACTTGGAAGTTGAGATTGGGGTCTTGAGAAGCTTTCTAGAACATATGCGCAGTAGGTTGGTATACTTCCTGCGGAACATGGGAATTGGGTTGAAAGGGAAAAAGTAACTTTAATTTATCGTTTTGCCTCGGCACCGATAACGCTTAATTTACAGGCTAAATTTAGTTGCCCACTTTTACAGGTCTCGTTGGCTCTGATCGAAGTAAGGTACCTACGCCGACTTAGGAATCTACTCGCTATAACCATAGACACAGAATGAAACATTCTAGTTCGATCTCCATTGGATTTGGCGAGTTGTTGTACCGACAAGTATGTGCACCAATATCTCCTCAAGAATGAAATATCAACTTCGGCAACCCGCTCCATCAGATGCCTTGATCGTAATAAGGAATAGAGTGAAATCGAAACCCACCAATTCAGAATTTCTGAAATGAAAACATACACACACACTGATTCATCGCAATTCGTCTCATTCAGCCGGACTCCATCCCTATCCACCGGAGCTCCTTAAACCCATAGATAGACCTTAGAACAATACAGAATAGCTCCAGTTATGCCAAAGACCCAGGTGAAACATTACTGAGTATCAGAAGAGAAAAGCTAGTAGCACACGTGTGCTACTACAGCCCTCCAGGCCCTGAGCTCACATTCCTTTTGAAGTGATTTTTTCGCCAAACCCTGAACCATAAGGTATTTTAAAAAAGAAAAGAAAAGAAAAGAAAAATGACACGGAATGAAAAAGAAGGGGAAGAAATGCGAGAATCAATCAGACATGGTAGCTGTACACCAGGCTAAAGGGTTCGACGATAAAGAAAGAAAAAAAAAAAAGGTTGCGAAATGACAGAAATGGAAGGCCTCAGAGAAGCCAGAAACCTAATACATGATATCTAAAAATGCCCCCAAAACAAAAGCACTAGGATGTATAACAAACGAAGAGGGAATCGTACAGAGTTATGCGGTGAATCGGAAAGAGGTGAAAAAGAAGAAAACAGAACATCACTTCATCTGGTATCTAGGAGCTTGCCATAAACTGCGAATAAAACCCCAAGTACTCTGACGAACGAGATTGATGTTTGCAAGATACAGATAAAACCGTCATGCGACCAATTCCATATCGTAAAAGGTATTCCAAGTGAAAGATTATCCACTTTCATTGTCGTGTTTCTCGCCACGGTTCTCTTTCTCGCTGCTTATAGTATTTGCAGCAGGACTTAGAGAATCCGTTTCTGACGGCGATTTAGGGGAGCCAAGGTTAATAGCAATTCTTTTGGGTGGCGCGCTCCCTGTCACAGTCCCCAAGACACCTTGAGTTGCTCCCTTGTCGGCCGCCGATAGCGGCCCAATCGACAAGCTCTTTTTCTTCCGTAACAGACCAGCGTTTCCTGGGCTACTACTTGTCGAGCTCCTTCGTTTTGGCCCAGAGCTCAACTTTACTAACTCATCATCGTCTTCTTCCTCACGTCGACGCTTTTCCGATAAGCGTTCCGGAGGCGCCTGTGCTGTCGAAGATACCGGAGTTGACGGTGCTTCCGCGGTCTTTTCGGGGGTAGTGTCCTGGTCTAAGAGACCTTCCTGTTGGGGAGTCTGTTGCTGCTCTTTTCCATCATTACCTTCTGGTTTCACGTCCATAGCATCATCATCCTCATCATCATCTGGGTAGTCAACAAGAGGCTTGACAATTGGAGAGGCAGCACCATTTTGCGTAGGTGTTGCCATTGTTTCATTCACCCGGTTATCTTGCTGCCACTGGTATACGATCAGCATATGGGTGAGATACCAGACTCGGCTTGCCTTACCTCTTCTTCATCATCTGATGTGTTGAAATACTCTTCCTCGGCAGCATCCATCTCCCCCACACCCGGCCAGCGTCCGCTGGGCATTCGCCGAGCTGACGTTCCTTCCTCCTGTGAGTAGAGGGTAGAGTCGGCTTCCGTACCGTAGCCCTGCATTTGCTCGTAACGGATAATCAGATCTTGGAATGTGCTGACATAGGTGATATTCTTAAGCTTCTCTCCATATTTTTCCACGACATGCAAGACGATGGGCTTGATGTTCTCCCGCTTTATGAATTCGAAGAGTTCGAGACAAGCTGAATTCAGCAGGTTGTCGCGTGGCATGGTCTCATACACGATGTCAAGGATCAAACCGAATGTGTTGTTGTGCGTCATCAACGCTTGGTAAAATGTGTCTTGAAGGCTGATCAATGTGCGGAAGAATTTCAGTGCGGCTGGATGCAGATAATGCATTAGACCTCAAGAGAAACATAAGCTATTGGGTAAAGATAACATACTCAATTTGAGGTGCTTCTGGGGCACTTTTAACAATTGGGCAACGCGAGGAGCAAGACCGTCATTATGGATGACATTACGAGTTCTGTAGAGATGTTGACGGACAAAGAAAGTAAGGATATCAACGAGATGAACATGCAGAGCTACTTCTTGGAACGTCAGGTCATGAACTAGAATACGTTAGTTATTGAGACTTGATTGAGAAGGATATCAGCCGTCGGTGCTTACGGCTGGCGCGGTTCTCGAGCCGCTTTAGCGGCTTAAACAGCCTCTTCGTAGACTCATCGAAGTGGTTCTGAACGAAAGCATCGGAAAGTATGTTAGGACGTGGCTTCGAGTAGTGTTCGGGCCCAGCCCGACCCATGGCGTCTTGCAAGGGAATCTGAGGATCCAAGAGAACCTTTACGGCGTCTGCAAGTTGATTCTTCACCCCGAGGTCTGACTCCAAATGTAGCAAATCAATCAAAGTATCGGTCAACGGCGTCTTCCTCTCATTGACAGCCTTGAGCATGTATCCGCGCATCATGATTGGGTCATGGTCGAGAAGCGCAACTAAGATGTCAATTCCAGTCGTGCGCATAGCAGGGTTAGGGTGTTTGATAGCAAAGGCGATTACAGCGAAAAGGCCGTGGCTGATGAAGTTTGCAAACAGAGTGGCGCGTGCAGGTGCCTGCAGATTCTTAGCAATAGAGGCGCATTGGTGGAGGAACTGCACTGCATCCTCCTTGCGCTTTGCGTCGGCATTCCTCGGGTCAAAGACCGTAAATAACTCCTTGAGGAAAGGCCCATTCGATTGAATATGGTTGACGATCTCAACCTGGTTGAAGAAAATCAGAGAGTTGAGGACGGAGAAAGTTGGGTCGTCTAATATCCGAGCCAATACTACATCTTTCAAATACTGTAGCCGCCAAGTGTACTGGATTTTGCGACGAATGAGTGCATCTTTGATAGGTACGACTTCTTTGTACCGTGTTTGATCCGCGAGGTATTGCCGATGGTTAGCTTTGTGCGTGGGAAATTCGGGATCGTCTAGCAACTCGTTAGCGACCTCTCACCAGATAATGCAGGCCCGATATCGCATACACTCCAGCGCCCCAACCACCCCCAGGATGATAGGGTCTGTGACCACGGTTTCAATAATGGTATTATCGTTGAGCAGTATAAGTGACTTCATGATGTTACAAAGACGGTGTAGGTCCGAAAGGCTCTCCAAGTCTTCTGCAACCGTGACTAGCGGGATGAGCTTGGGAATGTACTCTTCGCGGATAACAAACTTCGACAAGGCATCTCGTCCCGCTTGGGTCATACTAGCGGCTCTCATAACGTGATCGATCTCGTGGAGGTTTCCAAGCTCAGCAGCAGGGAGCATAATCGATTGATAGCTCTCAAGGTCGTCGGAAAACGCATCATCTAGAAATCCCGGGTGTCAGCAGTGTCGACTAGGCCGGCATTAATAATGAAGGTAACAATTAGTCTAACCTGCAGCTGCCACATTCATGAGATGTTGCTGGACGCTGCTGACGAAATGCCTTCCATGTTCCCTCGTTAGCTTAAAGAACGATGGAAAGTGATGACCCAAACCGATGTCTTACCAGATCACAGCGCAACCTTCAGCTTCTTGGAAGCTCAATGCCATATCCGTCCCATTGGGTTCCGTCCATACTATCAAAGTCTCTAATCGTGTCGCACAATCGTTAGTAATTATACTGGTAGAAATTGTGATGCGAACATTGATGGGAGGGGGGGGGGAGGGAAGAGCGGAACCTTGCTGTTTCTGGTACCCGTCATCCTTGGATATTTTCGTTTCCAAAAGTACCCTCTCGGGCTCATCTTCAGATTCGACGAATATTCGCGGTTCATCCTGAGATGAGTAGAGGAGAAGTGTCAGCGACCGGGATAATATAAATTTGAGAAAGCGCGACCTGTAGTGTTTGCGCCCGAAGACTGATGACCGAAGGACCGATGTCGCGCTGCTCCAATGCGATGAAACTTACGTCTAGGATCTGGCCAGTACAAAATCCAGTGCCTCGATCAAACCAGTCATTATCTCTTAGTTCGTAAACCTTGACCCGCTTGCGATCACTGGGCGGTTGCACCTCCAACGCCATGGTCCGGCAACAGGGAGAGGTGGCGTCTCGTCACTCCGGAACAACTCAGGAACGAGTGCACCGGCGCGAAGAGAGCCCCGAAAGTAGCGGAGAGATAAGAGTCAGCCGCAGCTGTGTCCGAATGGGACAAAAGGTTGGGGGCGGAAAGGGAAAAAGAGGGGGGGAGATGATGGGAGGAATTATTGATGAGAGAAAGGACGGAAAATGGGCGATAGGAAGAACGAGAGACCGGTCGCGGGCGATAATGGAGATGGCACTTTGCTGTTTTTGCTGCGGATGATGAATGATGATCCTGAGTTTGGGTCGGGACCACCTGACGGCCTCGGCAGCGGTCGGCCGCTATTTTTTTTTTTTTTTTTTTTTTTGCCCTTTTCCCTTTTTCTTTTTTTTAGATTTTCGTATTTTTAAGAAAAAATGGAATGTTCTTCTCCGGAATTTGTTTCTAGGTTGGCGGCGCGCCAAAAAAGAAAGGAAAAAGAAGGATTAAGGAAAAAAAGTAAAACCAAAAACCAGCACACGCGACCGAAAAGAAACAAAAAATTTTTTAAGGTACCCAACCCTTGCCTGATCTGGTGTGGGGTTCAGAGAAGTATTACTCTTTGAGATACTTTTTAAATCTCCGGAAGATTTGTTGTCAAGTTAGGAAAGACTCATACAAATTACAGAAAAGAGTTAAGGGTGATTGTAAGAGGGGGAAAAAAGAGTAAGTCGGGTAAATTTAGGACCCTTTGACTTGAAATAAAGTGAAGAGAGAAAGCAAAGAAGAAATAAGAGAGAAAGAGAAGGCGATGAAGCTGCAATAGTACGGGGATCTGCAAAACAATGAGTGGTTGGAATGACGTGCACCCGCAGCTTCACCTAGGGTCAAAGAGGACTGAGTGAAATCAGAATCTGGCAAAAAGTAGAAAATAGAAATAAGGTAGGTAAGAATAACATGGGACTTACTCTAGAGAGACTAGACAGGGTGATCATCAATTAATCATGCACAATATGTAACAAGCAGGGTAGCTAGTTAAGAGTGAAAGTCCTCTGTTATAAAACTAATATCTATTTTTTTTTTCAAAAAAAAAAAAAAAAAAA
>ML742153.1:0-71588 GCA_009193465.1 Aspergillus avenaceus | reverse complement strand
TTTTTTTTTGGTGTATTGTAATCAATACCACCCCACTCGGGATCGGGAAACGGTTCCATAACCACGGTAAGGCTGACCGTTTGTTTTTATCTTTTCAAAGAAAACAATCTATATCAATTGCAAGTACATACATCCATACATCTGGTCTACAGGATGATATAAGTCCAAGGTTTTCCGTATGGAGATAAACACCAGACGGGTGAAGTAAAGAAAAGAAAAAGAAAGGCTGAAAGGACGCTAGAAACCTATATCTATGACAATGCAAAATGATCCGGTGCATCTGGGTGCACGTAAAATGCGATCGCGATAATTAAATACCTATTAAATCTCGTTAATAAAAGCCACCCTCTCCCATCTGAAAAAAGCATGTATCTCTGGGAAACTGTCACTTACGTTCCAATGAGTAATAATCCTTCAAAGTAATTTGACCGGCCCTCTCGAATCAGGCAGTTCATCACCACCACAGCAAGCGAAAAACATGCCGTCTCGAACGGGTTGAACCGCAAGGACATGGGTTGGCCGAAGATCCAGCCGCAGACCACCAGGAACGGTGTCACAAAAAGGGCGATTTGCAAGGTACTGCCGACGATTACACCGATGGCAAGATCTAGCTTTCCGCCCATCGCTGCGTTCACCGTAATCGCAAATTCTCCCGCGTTGCCGACAATGGGTACAACAATCATCCCGAGAAAGGCGCGACTAACCCCGTACACCTCCACGAAGCCATCGACCGCCTCTACAAGATAGTCGGAACAGACCGTAACGCCTAGAGTGGCGAGCACCAAGACAATACTCGCAAAAAGGGGTTCCAACTCGCGCTTCTCGTCCGACTCTTCCTCGGTGCTCGCAAAAAGATGGGCGTGACTTTTGAGCTGAAAATATAGATACACCAAGTAGAAAAATAACAATAGGATCGCAGTAATATGCGATAAGCTCAGAATGTAGTCATCCCCCGCAGGTGTCTGAGACAGGCTGGTCGAATATAATGCGGAAGGAATAATCAGGGATGCGGAGGCTACAATCATCAACGACGACATGATGCCGGTGACGTCAACGTTGAAATTCAGTGAGTCTTTGCCATATCCACCGGCCAAGAAACAGCATCCAAGGACCTATGCGACGTTTAGATTCTATGATATACGAGGCAAACCATGAAACCCGAATCCACCGGACGATCAGAAAGACCTGAAGGGCCAATACGTACCAAAAGGGTTGCGGAGAGGATGCTGCCCACCATACTAGATTGAACGATGTTAATCTCCCCTTGTGTGACCGCTGTTATTCCCACCTAGAAATTGAAATCACTGGTCAGCGACTGAGTTAGTCCCTTTCATAGAATAAGACAGCCTCACAATCATCTCTACTGCATTGCCGAAAGTCGCGTTGATTAGCCCCCCAATGGTCTGTCCGACGCTCTTAGAAAGCTCTTCGGTTGCAAAGGAGAGCAGTGATGCCAGAGGAAAGATGGCAAGAAAGTTCAGCATAAATACAGCCGATGAATCCCATCCCCGCATACCGGCAAACATCCCCAGAAAGACAAATACCAACATCACGTTGGCATAACTAGAGCACAGAGTGACCCGGGCGGCATGGCGGGCATTCCGCAGGGTGAGACCCATGATGAACGTGGTCGATGCGAAGGCCCGACGAGGAGAATCGATGAGAGAAAAGAGAGAAGAAGGAAAAAAAAAAAGATGATGTTGACGTTCATTCAATATTTCCCCTCAGGCAGATAAGAAACAAAACAACATTGATTTTACCACATGGGGAACGATACCAGACGTAAGGTACGGTATCCGGTGCTGTCAAAACCCCGTAAGATGGGGGAAGGGTCCGTTATGGAGATCTTATTGGTAGAAATGTGGGTGCCTAATGAACAAGCCTGGCGGTCAGACGCCCCCCTGAGTGGGAATGGGGCCAACAAGGCTACCAATGAAAGAATGACACCCTGCCCTGTAGGGCTGAGCGGCCCGTAACTTTCCCAAAAGGATGGCGGCTCATCAGGTTGCTTTGATTCCATTCCTGTTTTTATTTTACCGTACCTGTAGTTTGGTAATAATAATAATCACCATCATCATTCTTTTGAAGGCAACCATCCTACCGATCGCCAAATGATTAACTCGTCGTTGTCTATCATTCTCCCCTTTCTGTTATCCACATCATGGAATCCATAAGACAAAGGTACCATCAACCTCCTTCCTTGGAAAGAATGTCTACTTCTATAGGCACTTCCCATCCTTCCACCCCCGGGACACCGTCGGATACGAATCGTCGACCATGGCACACTTTCCACAAAATCGTGATCAACATCGGCAACCAACCGTACATGAAACCACTCCTCCTTATGGTACCCATTGGCGTCTTAGCTGGGCTACTGCATTTACCTGCGCAGATAGTTTTCTACGTGAACCTGACAGCTTTGATTCCACTCATTGCGCTGGTCACGATCTGTATCGCCGATTTATCCGTGGTCATCGGACGGGTATGGGATGAATTTTTGAGGGCGACCGTGGGGAATGCCATTGAGTTGATACTAGGAGTCATTGCTATGACCAAAGGATATATACGAATGGCTCAGTCGACTTTGATTGGCAGTATTCTCTGCTATACCCTTTTGGTACGTGCCCTACATCTGCGAGAAGGCGTTTTTTTTTTTTTTTTTTTTCCGGTGTGGTGGCTAAGATATCCAGGTGCTTGGAAGCTGTTTTTGCGTGGCCGGTTACAACAAAGAGCATCTTCATTTTGATCGCACCCTGATCAACATCATGTCATCACTGATGGTAGTGGTGTGTACGTCCCTCCTAGTTCCAACGATCATGATCACCTTTCCCTCCTTCGACACCGTTTCTCCCCAGGCCTCGGTGACAAGACAGGAGGTGGTACTTGCCTCGCGCGTAACGGCAGTCACTCTGCTCATTCTTCTTGGAGTATTTCTCCTCTTTCAGCTGAAAACGCATGCTTCAATCTTTCATCTAGCAGAGATATCTAGCGACTATCCGCTAGATGATCAAGATAATGCCGATCGTGATTCAGCGCAGGATCAACCGGCTAGATTCTTCACCCCGCGCGCTGCAGTAGTGACCTTACTCTCTGCATTGTTTGGTTTAACTCTGTGTGCTTACTTTCTCGTTGACAATGTCAACCGGGTTGCCGATGAGTTGAATATCGATGCGGCCTTCCTCATGCTCGTGGTGGTTCCGCTCATTGGGAACTCTACCAGATACCTGACCATTGTTACAGTGGCGCGGAAAGGGTATGTAGAGTCTGCTGTTCGAGCCATTATCAACAGTGTGCTTCGTCTGACCTTACTTATCATCCCCGCTCTGGTAATTCTCGGGTGGGCTTTTGGCTCCCCGATGACCCTTCAGTTGGATACATTTGAAGCGACCATGCTGTTCTTAGCCACCGTGGTAATGAACCATGTAATTCAAGACGGGAGGAGCAATTACTTTGACGGCTTGATGCTGGTGGGAACGTGAGTTGATTTAACAATTTGCTGGCCCGCTGAACATATACTGATATTATCTTGGATATAGGTACATCATATCGGCGGCTTCCTTCTACATGCGACCCAATAAATGAATCGATCCTAACTCGTGAACCGAGTGCGGTATATATATGGACCCCATAAAATCAATCAATCACAACCCTACCCCACACTGTCGATCACATCACTTTACGTAGCACGTATATTCGATAAGATATTTGTATATAACCTCAGCGAACATAAAAGGCAAGCGCAAGGATTGCATAGCTGGCACCGGCGATCAGTCGCGACCACAGAAAATAAGAGATGGATGAATACATACAAACCAATTAGCATACTACCGTGGAGATACGTATACTTGGCATCCTTGAGCACTTGGTTGACCACCAGAATGGCGAAGAATAAAACCAAAGTATGAAAGGTTTCGAAATAGAGCGTCACCGGGACTCCGATCGCCCATCCAAACATCACCAAAAATGGAATTGCAAACAATCCGATCTGGAGAATACTGCCGACAATGATGGCGATTGCGTTATTAACATCGCCGCCCCCAAATGACGCAGCGATTACCGCGGCGCCTTCGGTGCTGTTGCTCGTAATGGGGATGAGGATCGTCGCGATGAAGGTTTTGGAGATGTGGGTCGCGGCTGCGGTCGCCGGAACGCTGGCGAGGAAAAGATGGGAGCAAGTGACGATGGCGACGATGGAAGCTAAGAGCTTTGCAACTGTTGTCGGGATATCGGGATGCGCTTCTCCTTTATCTTCGCTGTCTTTGATCTCATTGTCATCTTTGGGTTGCTCGAATAGGTGGGCATGGGTTCCCAATTGGAAGTAGAGGTATCCGGCGTACAAAATGAGAAGGACGGCGGCTGTTCCACGCGAAAAGCCAAGGATTTCGTCGCCTAGATCCAACGATGTAAAATTTGCGTACAAGACCGATGGCAGAATGAGTGCGACAGCCGTCACCACCATCAAGGACGACAAAGAATCGGTCATGGCCGCATTAAAGTACATGATATGCTTGCTGTATGAAGCAGATATCAGACAGGCCCCGAACACCTGCGCACAGTTAGCCATACCCCCACGCGTCAGAAGATGTGCGATACGGACCAAAAGAATATCAGACAAAATACTCCCGATCATCACGCTCTGTGCGAAGTATGCATCCCCGTCCGTAATGGCCAAAATCCCGGTCTAGACAATCGCATCAGTTCCTCTCTACCGCACCGCGCAAAAGTACACCAGATATGGGAGGCAAATGGAGCTGACACTTAGCTCGACTGCGTTCCCAAACGTCGCACTGATCAATCCGCCTAGTAGCTCGCCCACGGATTCAGACAAGGTATCGGAAGCATCTGAGACAATGGCGCAGAGAGGGAGGATGGCCAGGAAGTTGAAGGTGGAAATCCAAATGGTGTTCCATTCGAGCAGAGCAGCCGTTATCCCGAGAGGAAGACATATTAGTAGGGTGTTTATTGTTGGTTTAATCATGATGTGTCGGGGGTATGGGTGGGGATAATTGCGATGGAAGGAAGGAGATATAGGTTTTCTCGTCGGAAGGCGATAAGAAGTCAAATCGGGTGTCCAAGGGGCGAGTCAGTCCCTCCGCATGGAGTGAGGGGAGAGGATCTGGGCAGATGAGAGAGAAGCTGGAAATTAGATGTTTTATGATATTTCAGGATCTTTTGGGGGCGAGGAAGAGGTATGGAAATTACAGTACCGAACGCATCTGTTGTATCAAGACGGTAACTGTAAGGAAGTGAACAGTACCTGACACGATGCTATTTTTATCCATGAGATACCGCTCAAAAGACTTGCCTTTGCCAAGGTTCTTTCTCGGATATAATTACTCCCTCTTTTTATTATTCTCCCTATATTTGTATATCGGCCAGGCTGGGTTAATGATTACTAGTAACTATGTCGTGAATTGGATTCCTCACCCCAGTGATTCTACATACTGGATAGGATTCTGGTAGCACAGCAGATCCCATCTTAAGATCGATACCAGTCAATTTAGAAGAACAAAGGTTAATGCCCCGGTTTAGTAAATCCCTAACTATATCATGATATCAACCTTGGTTTAATCTGATCGGCGTTGAGAATTGTCTCAACTGCAGGACCTCCCAGATTCCGATTGTCGTAATCCTTGCTAAGTAGTGCTCTGCGGGAACTAAATTGGCGTTGATATAGGGCACGGCCCCACTGGATATCGCAGAGGCCGAAGTGTATGTCCGAGAAGATAAATTAGTGACACTAATGACTTTCTAGACCTAATTCAAGTCACTTAAGAGTGTTCAACGTTAGACTATCACTTTTATACTGTGGGCTATTAGTACATCATGGAAGTATAATGCACTCTTTGAGGGCCGGAGCCGTCCACTGTTAAAGTTATTCACAGGCGGCAGTATGAGAAAGAGCCAGTCCTTCGCAGGTGATCATGCAATAAGATGTAACTGCTCTATAGTCGTGACACAACATATCAAGACAATACCACGCACCCAAAGTGTGCGTAAAGGAGTGTGTGAGATATGAAAGGTATAATTAATTCGCATAAGCCCGTCCAAAGAAGGTAGGATTGTCTTATCCACATAAATGACCGTAGGAAAGTATCACATAGATGGCCTCAAAATTGGTTCTTCGCATCGTTCTGTTCGTTGGTACCGTGGCATCTCATATGCAAATGAGTTGGCCATATCCATTGGGCAGTCAATATGATCCCGAGAACAACCCTTCGAATATTGATTATTCAATGACCAATCCGTTAGACAGAGACGGTAGTATTCCCCCCCCCCCCCCCTCCCCCCCCCCTCTTTCTAACGGAGGGAGGAACATGGAACTCTGACATATGTAGGATCCAATTTCCCCTGCAAAGGATACCATCACAACACACCCTGGCGTCCAACCGCTGAGTATGTTGCGGGAGAAAGGTACAACATCACCTTGAGCGGCTCCGCTAGGCACGGCGGAGGATCTTGTCAGTTGTCGCTCAGCTACAATGACGGAAAGACTTTCAAAGTGATCAAATCTTGGATGGGTGGATGTCCACTGGAGTCAGAGATCGACTTCCGGATGCCTGACGACGTTGTCAACGGTCCGGCCCTCTTTGCATGGTCCTGGTTCAATTTGGTGGGGAATTGGGAGATGTACATGAATTGTGCCGATGTGATCATTCATGGCGGTAGTGGGAATATCGACTCATTCACGGTGTATCCAGGCCTTTTCCTGGCAAATGTCGGTAATGGATGCTCCACTGTGGAAGGGAAGCATACGGTCTTTACACATCCGGGGAATCAAGTGTTTTATGCAGACGGTATTGATGCCTCGACACCGCCATTCCCGAATTGCTGAATTCAAGTATGTATATGTGTATGGGTGATAAAGAGAAAAGCAAAGAATGTGAATGGTCCATTCCGCCGATTCCCCCGCTTAGGGTCGGTTGTAGGCGGGGAACAAATAAATACAATACATACATACCCGATAACAAATGTGATAAAAGCAAAAGATGTTCTTGTTCTTGATTTCCCCGCATGAACCCAAAACTATAAAGCTTACTCCCTTCCCCGCCTTCTTTTCAATCCTTGTATTCTTGTTGCTACTCTGCTTTCTTTCTTTCTTTCTTTCTTGTTCTTACTTTCTTCCCACATTCACTCTTCACCACCCCTTTACAATCAACCATGGCGCAAGATTCCATCAAACTGCCGAACTATCTGTTTGCGCGCCTCCGCCAATTAGGTATTCAATCTATTTTCGGTGTCCCCGGAGACTACAATTTGCGATTATTAGATTACGTCGAGCCGTCCGGTCTACATTGGGTGGGAAACTGCAATGAACTAAATGCCGCATATGCCGCAGACGGATACGCCCGAATCAACGGCTTGGGGGCCCTTATCACAACCTTTGGTGTCGGTGAACTATCCGCCATTAACGGCATCGCAGGCGCCAATGCCGAAAAAGCCCCCGTCATCCATATCGTCGGTACACCGTCTCGCGCTTTACAAGACTCTCGTGCCATGGTCCACCATACCTTTGCGGATGGCGAATACGGTCGTTTCGCCGCAATGCATGCCCATATCACTGTTGCG
Organism: Aspergillus avenaceus; assembly: GCA_009193465.1. Classification (NCBI taxonomy): domain Eukaryota; kingdom Fungi; phylum Ascomycota; class Eurotiomycetes; order Eurotiales; family Aspergillaceae; genus Aspergillus; species Aspergillus avenaceus. The sequence goes on along the minus strand of ML742153.1, from coordinate 64,019 downwards.
CAGGCGAATCTGACGGATCCCCGCACGGCCGCCGAACAGATCGACTGGGCTCTCCAACAGGCTTTGGTCAAGAGCCGTCCGGTATACATCCAACTCCCCGATGATATGGTCGACGTCGCCATCTCCTCAACAAGGTTGGACACACCGATCTCAATTCCATCGGCACCCAGTCCCAAACACGAGGAATTTCTGATGACACGCATCCTGGACCGCATGTATTTGGCAAAGCGCCCGATGATCTTTGTTGACGGAGAGACCCGGCCGCTGAAGATCATCGGCCAAGCAGAAGAACTAGTGCAGCGGACGGGCTGGCCCACCTGGACATCGGGATTCGGTAAAGGCTTGGTCAATGAACAACTGGACAACGTGTATGGCTTCTACTTCGCGGGTTATGGCGATGAGCAGTCCAAGAAATATTTCGATTCCGCGGACCTCGCTCTTGTCTTGGGTCCCCATTACACCAACACGAATACTCAGGGATATACGACAATCCCAAACAAAGAGGCATCTATCTCCTTCACGGAAAGCTCAGTTCACATCGGAAATGACATCTACCGGGATATCTCGATCCGTCAATTTCTCACTCACCTGCTACAACGTATGGACCCCACTTGCATCTCCACGGTGGATAGCGCACCGCCAAAGCCTATTCTAGATATCAGTCATATCAAGGACTCCGATTTGATTACACAAGAAGGCTTTTATCGCTTCGTCAACCGCCTGTTCAGTGAAGGCGACATTGTCCTCACGGAAACGGGAACTGCCTCGTACGGTGGACGGGAGTTTGTACTGCCGCCGAACACTCGCACCTTTGCTGCAATCACCTGGCTCTCCATCGGATATATGCTTCCGGCGACTTTGGGCGCAGCTCTGGCCCAGCAAGAGACGAGTCGAACCGGTGCGACTGGCAATGTCAAACGTCGGGCATTCTTGTTTATCGGAGACGGCAGTCTACAGATGACAGTGCAGGAGATCAGTACGATCATCCGGGAGAAGCTTGACGTGACGATTTTCATTTTGAATAACGCGGGTTACACCATTGAACGGGCGATCCATGGTCGCAAGCAGGCGTACAATGATATCACCTCGTGGAGACACCTACAGGCGCTTAGCTTTTTCGGTGCAACGGACCAAGACGCAGCACAAAATAATTTTAGCGCCAGAACCTATGGAGATTTAGAACAGGTACTCCAATCGGAGCCAATCCGGAAAGGCAGTGGGCTCCGAGTGGTCGAAGTGTACATGGATCGTGAAGACTGTCAGGGTCTGCTGAAGACGCTCATGCAGCAGCAGATCGCGGGGGAGAGCGCCGGTGTCGAAAGCTAGAGTAGATTTACAAATTTTAATCCCCAACAAAGGTTCCGTACCGTCCACATCCGCTTCGGCAAAGTTTCTTGTTGCAACTTGCAATGCTGTAGAATGACATCACTGAACCTATTTCCAGGGGGAGGAGAAAACCGACTCGGACCAACATTCTTCCCAATGGCTAGAATGCCGAGACGCAAAGTTAAGACTCCATCCGGCCCACAAAATCTGCCCTAAAACGGTAATCTCATAGGCTTGCAACTGGTAAGCCTATGAGATTTCAACAATGCATCTAGAACCTCCCAAACCCACTGGGGAAAATCGGTCTGCTACGTCATTATCAAAACCGTTTAGGATTCCGCTTTGCGTTCGCCACGGCTGAATGAGAGAAATACTTATTGTCGCCCAATTTCAATCCGCCTTTTTTTTTTCTCCTCACCAATTGTTGCAACTCTTTCATCGTCATTGGAGCGCATTTAAAAAGTCAATGCCGTTTGGAATCATGGCACCCAACACCAGACAAATTGTCTGCTTCTCAGGTACACTTTAAATCCCTGCCTTTTCTTTTTCCCGGCACCACTGACCCGCTCTAGACTTTGACGGTACCATCTTCATGCAAGATACGGGCCATGTCCTCTTCGACAACCTGGGATGCGGTGAGGCGCGCCGTGAAATGCTCGATAAGCAGATCAAGTCCGGGGAGCGATCGTTCCGGGAGGTCTCCGAGGAAATGTGGGGATCGTTGCAGGTTCCATTCGATGACGGCTTCGAGGTGATGAAGGACCAGCTCGAGATCGATCCGGGATTCAAGGAATTCCACCAGTTCTGTCTCGACAAAGGCATCATATTCAATGTCATCAGCGCCGGGTTGAAACCGATTCTCCGGAAAGTGCTGGACACTTTCCTGGGCCAGGATGAGGTACTGCCGATCGAAGAAACCCCCTTTCTGTGTTCTTCTGTTTTTTGTCTGGCGCGGACGCTAACTGGTGGAATAGTCGTCGCATATCGACATCGTCGCCAACGACGTGCAGATCAAACCCGACGGATCGGAATGGAAGCCCATCTGGCGCCATGAGACCGAACTCGGTCACGATAAGGCGCTGTCCGTCAAGGAAGGTCGGGCTCATGCCGCCGAGCTCAGCGATGGCGGAGAAATCCCCCTGATCATCTTCATCGGTGACGGCGTTTCCGATCTGGCGGCCGCCCGGGAAGCCGATGTTCTCTTCGCCCGGAAAGGGCTCCGATTAGAGGAATACTGTCTCGAACACAAGATCCCGTTCATCGGGTTCGACACGTTCGCAGATGTCAAGAAGGAAGTGGAAAAGATCATCAGAGAGGACCAGGAGAAGACCGGTGGTGTAGGCAAACCGGCGCGGTTCAACCCCCGCGCGAACCTGTGGAGACGCGTCTCCAGCAAACAAGCGGTATGTGGTTTTTTTTTTTTTTTTTTTTTTTCTCTTTTTTTTTTTTTTTTTTTTTTTTTTTTTTTTTTTTTTTTTTTTTTTTCCCTATTATCCCTTCCCGCGATAGACTGCTAATGATGGATCAATAGGTTCCCAAGTTTGTCGCGGCTACCCCGTCAAAGGAAGAGAAAATGTTCCTTTGGCCCGAGAACTTCTCTGAGTACCAACCCAAGCCTGTTCCGGAGAACATGGCCTCTTAAGATGGTTGTGCGGTGCACGCGCCATTCGTGCTGGCATTGTCTGGCGTGCGCTGCAGTTGAATTGGGATAGAGAGTGGAAGGCGCAAGCCCTGGGACGTCATTGTATGGTCTGCTTCACGAGCCTGGCATCGGTATAGCGGTATTCTCTTAGCGTGTACATACGGTAAAATTCTTATTCTTAATATTCACATTCGCAATCATGTGTTATGCGGTAAATGATGAAGGTAGAAGTAGAATGTCGCCGATGATGGGTGTTATCTAAGCTTGTCCTAGGGTCTAGTAGCGATTATCAAGCTGTACAGTCATGGATTGTATATATAACACGATCCAATTTCACACTTACTAGATTATCCCCAGTGCCAAATAACACAATTGCTTCCCGCCAACACAAATGAAAAAGACCCATAGACCAAGCACCAACCCCCACATCGATCTTATTCAACAACAGAAAGAATAGAATCGCGACAAGTACGCCGACGCTTCACACCAGACTAGCGCTGACACCAAAGTTCAAACATGACCGAAAGGGCAAAGACTCCCTCTCCGACCCACATATTATTAGACCAAGCATTCCATGCGCCAACTATCATCCCCCACTGTGGTGCTAGTATATGTCCCAGACCAATCATGGCTATCGGCCGCCACGTTGACTTTCCCCTTGAACGGCCACGAGTTGGTTACCGCATTTGGCAAGTGTTGTGCTATTCGGCGGCGATCGTGGGTATTTAACCCATTGAATGATTTCTGGGCTGGGGTCTTGGGGGTGGATTACAGGACTCCGGGATCGGCAAAGACATGTTTCTCGATTTCTTGGAGACCTCAAATCGCGCTTGTCAGGCGACGCCGTGGCTGAAGGCGATCAACTTGGCGGGCATCGGCACCATGTTCATGCCCCCTGCGTTGGGGCTCGCGGTCGGAATGAATCGCGATTCAGTTGACGGTTGATGTGGCAATCGCGGCAGAGGAAAGGAGAAGGTCAGTTCTGACGGGGAGAACGGGTCTCTGCGACAAGATGTACATCATCAGCGTGAAATCAAAAGTCGACCACTTGGTCCGATAAGTGCAGTAGCAGCCACTGTACGTTCTGTTAGGACTGCGCACATACACAGCACTGGAGAGGAGCATCATGAAGAGCAGCCGAGAAGAACGGCAGGCCAGTTGGGTGCTCGCCATCCCCGGGAACGGTTGCAGAGCCGGGCGGGTCCGGTCCAGGGTGTACGAAAATTCTTGAAGAGTGTGAGTGGTCTGTCAAGGATTAACATATGCCGGTGCTAACGGAACCTTGCAGGATGTGCTGTATATGATGATTGTCAACCTGCCGTCAGACGAGCAGATGGCGCAAGCGCGAGCTGCACTAGGGTATGACATGATTAATTGTTAGTTACTTTTGTCATTCTACAGCGACCGTAGAAAATGATATAAGCTTTACCTATACTCGGATCATGAATCGTGGTCTATTAATGCACCTTAGATTCCACATACTGTATCTCGTCAGCCGATCGACAAACCCTAAGTTAACTGCCATGATCGTATAGCCCCTACCAGACAGGGAACCATGGATGACTCGGCGATAAGGGCCAGCCCGTCCAAATTTATGCATTCACGAGGCGACAGGCAATCAATAACCAACGATCCAATGGTTTCGGCCGTAACTATAGGTAATAACGAAGAGACTAATCCGACTAAGAGAATTAGCGTGGGCACTGATTGGCTCATTCGCCTATCAAGTCGGTCTAGACAATAGGCATCGGGGGCCAAAATCTATAGAACAGACAGCGTCTGTCTATAAATACTCCCGATCTCATCATACAGTGCCCACCTGTTGTTTCATTCCACTTCCAATCTCCAAGGCGAGACAAAAGATACAACAGCCCTCGCATATCTCTTGCACACTAGACCTGACCGACACTCATTCAACCCTGTCCGCAAGCATGCCCTTCAAAGCATTACTATACATCACCCGCAAAGCCGGGACAACCCCTACCGAGTTCAGAAATCATTATGAAAACGTACACATGCCGCTCATCAAAGGTCTCGCCGGTCCCGACTTTCCACTGTCCCACAAACGGTATTATCTGGCCCGTCCAGCTCCCGGCGAAGACGATACCTATCCAGCCGTGGTGTTGATGGGCTCGCAAACGGACTTCTCATATGATGCTGTCACAGAAGTTACCTTCGGGAGTGAGGAGGCTATGAAGGTATTTTTCGGTCGCAGGATGGAACCGGGAACGAAGGAGATTATCGATGCGGATGAGGAGAAGTTCTTGGAAAGCTCGAAGGTTCGCGCGGTCATTTTGGGGGAGGTAAATGAAACTTTGGGTGAAAGTTCCACGGTCGGATAGAGGCTTTTGGCTTGACTCAAGAACGGACTATGCTGGGTGTCTCCTTTTGATTGTTAGAGGAAGATGAATTAGCAGTACTTATGAATGGATGCGACCGTACATGCTGAATCACATCCACATGAATGATAGTCATGACTTTCAAGCACTATTCACAGCACGTAGGCAGCAGGTCCCTGACATTTTTCGATTTCAATAGGCTGGGTGTGCAATTCCCAAACAGGGCTCGGTATCTTTGCCAGCTGGGAAACCCCCCAAGCCCTGTTTGGCGCTGGCATAAAGTAGTGATGAGGGCTGCCGGGTGCATGAGCTAAGAGGTTCCGTCGGCAGGAGCGGAAAATCTTAGCATCGCTAATGGCCAACAGTAGTGCTTCTGCGAAGTATCTGGACTAACGGTAGGGAGGTGTTATCGTGGCCAGGAAAGAGACATGAGAGGCCAGACCTGGAAGAGAATGGCGAGTATGATGAAGTCCGAGAGGACATCAGGTGGGCATGAAAGTCATGAGGGGACTGCACGGAGGAGCCGCTGTTGAAGAGGTGGCTGGCTTGGGCATTGACTTAGAGGTAGAGAGGTGTATTGTGTTGTTGTCCACAAGGTGACTTGTTGTTTGTCCAGTACCCTGATCAAACGTCTGATGAAATAGGTAGTGGGGGGTTTGAGAATGGGAATCTACCAGATGTTCCCCTGTGTGGCTGTAATATAGAGCCTAAGCAACAGGATGGCCATCGCACCTATCGAAGGTCGAACCACAGCGTGCCGATTTAAGGTGCCCGTGAACCGATCGCTGCATTACCGTGCGGTGTAAGAGGAAAAGAGACGGTGAAATGAAGTCGAGAACAGCAAATGCGGTAATAGCTCCTATCACTCCATGGGTTCCGTGTAATCAAGTAGCTATTGCGTTAGCAAAGGTACCGATCGTGGTAAGTTTTACAGAACGATCATCAGTGTAGTCTCACCTATAGATAATTGCATGGGGTTATGCTCCGAGATCTCCAAAGTATTGATTATGAATTCAAGATAAAGAATGTTTAATTTCCCTAGATTCACCAGGTTAATTATGGCTTCGCTCAATCTACATTGAAACAGATGCAATCGACAACCTGCAGCGTTATACCATAGCCAGCCATTTCGGCAGTGCCAACCGAATGTCATCATACCAGTGCCCCTACCTTACGTTTATACACCAGCAGAACGTGTCTTCTCATCAAGGTATGCCACCGTCCATCCTAGATAACAGACTACTTCGGTCGATCTGGCTACCATTGACTGCACCGATGAGATGGCCTTCTGTGGTAGGCTAAGAAGTAGGGCACAGTGACCATCGTAATACCGTCCATGTCACATGAACAGAACCGACCCTAAGTCCGAGCCAGATGATGATACCAGGTGCCTGAGCCTAATCGCCGCCTTGAACCGTTAGCGAGGGCAAGGAAGATTGTCGGCGCAGCCTTTTGGACATTCACATACGACTCTGCAGGAGAGGAAGCACTCGAGGTCGGACCCTTGCAATTCAACTTCGTAGAATCTTAGCGCCGATCACAATGGGGTTGAAAAAACCAATGATGGCTCACTCATACTTTACACGATGTCCATATGCGTCCGCCACACATGTATCTCTTTCGAGAAAATGTCTAGAGTCTGAATCGGTTCAACAGGTTATGTGTTGGTTCATGCGATATGGGCCGACAACGGCAAGCAAACTGATAGCGAGGCAATTGTGTCGTTCTGATCAACCGGCTTGCCCTAGATAGGTTCCGACATGATGTGCCATGTCGCAGGGGCTAACGTGATATGCTCGGTCGTGCTCGGGAGATATGGTATCTCAATAAAGAATAAAGAATATCTTCTCAAATTATAAAAATAGTATCAGCCACAGCACACACATCGTTCGTTCAGTTCAGCATCATACCTTACTCCGTATACAACGCCTTATACCGTACTTGAAAGAGTTCAAACTGTTCAGAGAGGTGCAAGAAGGGGATAGATGAGAGAGCGAGAATGAGAATGGACAGTGCCGACAGTCTACCGGCCGTTGGAGTACAGTAGAGGGGCCCAGCATATTCCTAGAAATCGCACCAGCGTAAAGCCATCTCCTGTTTGAAGGGTCTCTACGGTATTATGGATTTCATGATGATACTGAAACTAGCAATGCGCTATTTCGAATGGGCAACAACGCTGACTCCGAAACCGATCCATGATGAGAAGGGTGCATTGGCATTCGGGGAACGCCTTTCAATACAAATTCCACTTTCCCCGGCCAATCCTGACCCTTGAAGGGAAGGAGGGGAAATGCTATCCTGACACTAGTGGTAGTTTGTCTCTGAAGAGCACAAGAACCGGCCTCTTTGTTCCATCGTCAGCTGCTCTTCACCGATTATACGGAAAACACCCCTATCTTGATACTTTGATTCTTTCTCCTTCAATTACCACTGAGTAAGCTTTACCCCAGGTGCTCGCACATTTGGAAAAGCCAAGGTAACTAGCCCCTTAGACTTCCAGAGATTGGAACGTAATGGGTGATGTAAATCAGGGAGGTATAATTTAGACTGCATTCTATAGGCTCGCAGCTCGTCCTGAATCGCATAAGTATCCCTAGAATAAACTCGCTAGGACAGTACCTCGTAAAGCTAGACTACCAGATTGGGTACCAGATCATGAAAGCCAACACAGAGGCCTCTACAGCCTCGTTAGCTGAAAGGCCAAGCCGAATTAGAATAACCTCGTGCGACTATGTAAGGGCCAAGCCGGCAAGCCTCCTACTCTTCCGATTGGCAAGGATAACAACTCTTTGTAAAATATCCTGTCAAGCCCATGGGAGAGTTTCATCATCCTCTACGACGCAGAGCCATTCATCGGATGCTTTGGGGAGCAATCAGCGGGCCAAGACCCAGACCCATCCAGGCCAGCTGTTATTTCAAAAAGTTTCATTTGTTTTCATTCCAAAAGGAGAATGGCGGAAAAAAAAAAAAACACTGAGGAAAATGACTCCGAAATAAGGTTCATTGCGAACCAGGCTGAGCCCGGTTATTGCTGCATATGAGATGAAGGAACTGGCCCTGCCTCGCCTTTTACCACCTGTTACAACTGGGGAGAGCCACCAGCAAAAGAAGAGAGTGTGATTTACTGTAATGCCCCTTGTTAGGATATGACAAGAGTCACAAGGAAAGCTTAGGGCTAAGTGAAGGCCCATCAAGATAGCAACCACATGTAGGGTTGGCAATTAGATTACAGAGAACGACTGCAAGGATCCGCATTGGCGTATCAAAAGCAAAATCTGGTAAACGTCTAGCAGTCATGGCAAATATTCCACCTGCAATTGATGACTTCTCCAACAGGACGCATGATACGCTGAATTACGCAGCAAGATAACACGCCCGTGCAGAAAGGAAATGTGGCTGTGAGATGAGTGAATTCTACAGAGTCTTCAGCTCTACTACCAAAGGCTCAAGCCCTACCATTGGTCCATCATATTTCAACCTGAGACAGACAACGTAGTTGGACCATCTCATTGATTTGGGGAGACTGGGGGCCTTCAGCTATGTACGTAACAACCTTTCTTTTCTTTTTTCCTTTTCCTTTTCTCTCCCTGCCTCATTTTTTACTCTTCAATTTTATTTTATTTTATTTTATTTTTATTTTTATTTTCACTTTTTCGTAGGCGCGTTTCTGTTGAGAAGCCGAAAAGCTCTACATGAATGAACATATCTAAAAGTTTCTTTCACCCTTGACCTGACTTTGGAAGATTAGAAAGAAACATGTTTATTGGCCCAGAGCCTTCAATGACTATGTATGTATGTACATGAATAACAAGATGAATAAATGCTCCTCGCGATGTGGCGTTCAGCATTTATGCATGGCTAGATCAACCGGCTGTGAGGTTCGCTAAACTCCGAGATGTGCTCAATTTAGTATGAGGTAGATCAAAGCAGAATTTACTTAACTACGGTAGCCGTAATAGCGGATCCAAGGGGCAAGGAAGATTGTGTTCCTTATCATGACCAAGAAAATAGCCTGTGTATATAAATACATGTTAATATACATATATATGTATACCATTGCTGTGAATATCATAAAATCATATTATTAGGTATGCACAGATAGAGACAGTCGCTGGTTATGGAGTATAACAGTTACAATTGACCTATATCTTAGCGGTCAGGCAAAATGCATAATGCAGCGACATTAGACCAAGAGGGGAGTTAACGGTTCCTGCATAATTAGATGATCTTTGATGTCAGGAACCATTTCATTGGGACTGCAACGCCACACTAAATGATCATCGTATTCTCAGCCCTTGAGATCAACTGCAGCCAATAGGCTTCCATGCAAACCTCACGGCTCTTTCTGTATGTCAATCCAATAACTCCCGACTGCAACTAGCCGCTGTTGCTTGCTGCATAGGCCTTCGCTTACGATGGTTGGTGGCCGTTTATCGTGGATCGCTTCTGCTTTCTGCTATCGGTAAGTCTGTATTCTATATTTCCGGCGTTCTCCTCGGGGAGGCGTTCCATAGTTTTACTAACTACTAAAGATACCATATGATTTGTAATTATTGAGACAGTGTGGTATTCAAAGCAGGAAAACGATGTAAGATTGTAACAGCCAGGGGAGAGAGGGGGAGGCGCAGAGCCGTCTATACATGGATGATGGCGTCTAGGACTTAGTATCTGGCCCACCGTTAAGATCTCACGAAGATCTGTACACCGGAATGTATGGCAGGGGATGTCCGACTGATAGACCAATAACACACTGACGATGTTCTCCCACACTAACCAACCACAGAAAATCGCCCTTACCTATATGAGGCTGTACAGAAAATTTGACCAATGACTGACATGCCAAGGTCCTTGAATCCTTCGCTGATCCCCTGCTCCGGTTGATGAGGCCTGCACTGCGGCCGAAATTCAGCGGAAGCCTTTCTCCTGGACTTCTTACGGGATAGTTATCATGGCCTTGGCTCTAGTATCCTACAGCTGGTAATGCCGGGGGTAGTTGCAATGTATATTAACCCTAGTTCTAGATGTTCTTCACACTGCACCTATCTAACTGAACAAAGGATGCCCGCCGATGGTGGACGACTGCAATCATAACGCTGTATAACCACCGGAGTCAGAAGTATCCAGCGGTGAGAGACTTACATACTCTTTGAGAGGAGTCTCAAAGGATCGTCATAACTGAACGTTCTCTTGAGTTCGGTGGCGGAGGGTATGACGAACCGAAAGGGGCAGTTCGAGACATTGCTAAATTACATTTCTTTTCTTCCACTCCATCATTCCCCCCTTATGCTTCTGTTTTTTCCTCTGAATTTTAGTAAATGAAAATGGAAATCAAAACAGACGAAACGGGCAAATAAAGGCGAAAAAAAAAAAAAAGTAATATCAGAAGGTTGTTCCGATGGCTGGCTGGCGTGAGACAAAATGAAAGCAAAAGTTGCGTTGTATACGGAAGTATGTGCATGCAATTGGCTCTTTGCAATAGCAATAATCGTTTCTTTTTCTGTCTACGCGTTTTCCACTTCCATATGGGAAAAGATAATCCATTATGGATCCCGTACACAGGGAAGCGAACCGAGACACTGGCATCTTCAAGACGCGTACGGCTTATCCAGAAGGTACCTACCCGCCAATGAATGAATAGCTGGCGTTATTGAAGTTGAACAGTGTCAGCCTATGGAGTCAAGAACCTCGGAGCAGAGCCCATATTGATCGACCGATTCTGAAGGATCCGGGCCGATGTAGATCGGGAGATGGATGTACAGCAACAAATGATAGGGGCCCATGCAAGATCCCCATTGGGTTGACTGCTATGTAAACCACCGCTTACACCATCTAACAGGTGGAATAGGCTAGATGAGCCATGTTTAGTTACCGAACTGAAACCTCAGGGAAACAAATTCGCCAACCTGACAGGTGCTGACATTAGTCGCAGGAAGTTTATTTATCTGACCAACTTTGAGGAGATATTCTGGATACTTTCAGCTCCCTGTCACTCTGTGTCATCTCATGTATCAATCAAGTTTCCCATGTTCTAGAGCGTTTTCAATCCCAACTTGGGGTTTACCATGTGTGCCACATGTCGTTGTCTGTCCAGATCACTATTCTGGGGCTTGGTTGAATAACCTCCTGGCAACTATGACAGTGTGAGAATTAATTATATGTGTAAATCGTCTGCCTGGCTATTACATCTAGCCATTCAATGTTTCTTTTGCTCACCAAAAGATAAAGAGGGTAGTCCTCTAGGGCTACATTCAATATTATGCGGATGTATAGAGTTTCACACCTTCGCATACTGACACCCATCTTTTTGTACGGGGGCCAAACTCTAGTTTTGTTTCATTATGGATAATAATTAAAAAAGAAAATGAAATCACATTTCCAAAATATCTCAGATTCCGAGACAATCTTGTATCCCTCCTATTCAAGCATAGCGATTAATGTTCTGTGCCTTGTTATTTTATTCAAATTTTTATATAAAGGTCTTCATTTACCTCCCTGGACCATAAATCCCATAGTTTCACACAGACCTACCCTCCATTGGTTGCCTCCCCATTCCTTCCCAAACCCCTGCACACAACATGTCCGATATAAATCTCGGGCCATATGGAAATCCGCCTGATGAAGCGACTCAACCACCTGCCCCCCAACGGCTACGGCTACCCAGAACCGCCGCATTTCTGACCTTCTTGAATGAAATATTCAGTACCTGGATCTCCACGTTCGTGGGCATTTGTTTCGCAAATCTGTGCTTCGTGTTAGCCATCGTGATCTTGTGGAAATATCACAAGAAGACACCACCAACAAACCTCCCCTTGGATCTTCAAGTCACCGATATGACCTCACATCTCTTGACAGTTGCCATGTCCTTACACGCATGGGCGCTGGCGGGTACGATAGGTCAATGGAAGTATGTGGTGCTTGCAAAGGAAAAGATCAAACTCAGTACCTTCTTCACCATTCACGGCGCAAGTGATGGAATTCTTGGATGCCTGTGTTCATTGTTCTATTTGGGCACCCAAGCAGTTTCCTAGGCAGCAATTGCTACTGTCTGCGCGTACATTTCTCGATACACCGCTTCGCACATGGTTGGTATCAAACCCACATCTATGTCAATTGGAAGCGTCGTTGTCGCCGTAGGTGTGAGCGTTCCCGCAACTTGGTTCACCAGTGGATATTTCCAGGTTGCTTTGAAAGCTGGGTTTTGGGAAAACCAACCCCTTATCGCTTCACTGACCTGCCCTACCGGAAACTGCACCTATGACCCGTACGATTCGCCCGGCTTTTGCGCTCGTTGCGATGATGTGACCTCGAGTGTTGAATTGGTCGGCTGTGATGATGTTCTGTCGCAACTCGCCCTTGCCCCGAGAAACAGTATCGAGTGTAAAGTCTATCTCGATGGCGAATTTGTAGATGCCTTCCACGTAACCAGCTCCAGTTCCAACAACCAAGCCCAAACAATCACCCTACCTGAGAAAATCTCCACGCAAATCTGGTATTTGGACACGAATATACAAGGCTCCGCCCACCCGATCGATACACAACCTACTGAACTGATGGCCTTCCTCGAAATTGTGCTAAACGTTGATGATTTCACTACAGCCACAACAAAGAACATCACCCTGAAAAAGGCAGAAAAGTGCATCATCTCTCCATGTTCTCGCAGGTATAGCGCAGTAGTCACTGGAGACAAGACAATTCTTAATGAGTCCGATACTGACTGGGGAACCTGTCAGCTAGCAATGACCAACGATATTGCTGGAAACCCAAGCCCGGCCGATCTGTTGACAACATCGAAGAGACTCACAACAATAGCCGTGAAATTTCACTTTGCCCAGAGGGTTGTCAGATTTACAACTTGGATTATGAGTTTGACATTTTCCGGTTCAAACAGAATGTAAACTTCACGAAGACAGACAATGCTACCGCATGGACACGCGAAACGCCAAACACATCTCCTTACACCGACGAGTATCGTACTATTGAACTAGGGCTCAAGGATCTGGTAAACAACATTGCGTCCTCGTTGACCAAGAGCTTCATCAAACACAGCAACTCCACAGTCGCTGGAAAAGCATGGAGTGAACGATTTTACATCGTGGTGGCATGGCCCTGGCTGGCTTTGCCAACTGTACCCGTTGTTCTCGGCACAGTATTTGGTATCTATACTATCTGGGAGAGTATACGCTTAGGTTTACCGGCGTGGAAAGCCAGTGTTGAAGCAATCTTTTATCTCAAGGTTGGTTCTTCGGTGTTTAGGAATGAGGACAGGATTCCGAACACACTCTCTGAGGTGAATGAGTTGTCCCATGAACTGGAAGCTCAACTCCTGCCTGATAGCCAGACCCAGACTTGGAGGCTCCAGTGATCTTCTCTTCACACAAGACCGGATACGACAGGATTAGAATCGTTGAGCTTCGGTGTCTGGGGACAGCGGCGCTTGAGCAGGATGCACTTATCTTTTATTATCACTTCCTTCTTTCCTTCTTTCCTTCTTTCCTTCTATCTCTCTCTCTCTCTCGTCCTTTTTCCTTTTCACCTTGATTTCGGTCTTTCCCTTAGATTATATTTGGTCTATTCTGCGCATAATATAGTATACACTGCGTTCATTGGGGTCGCACCAATTTGAGACTGAAGTTGTAACCATGTTTTCATCATGTGACCGGAATTTTTATTATGATGTAGCATTTAATTTGTACACACCATTGTTGTAGTACGTATTTGTTGATATAATTGATGCCCCCATAGAAAGTGGACTATCTAATCCCAAAACACAAACAGAGTGTACTGCCTGAGGCAAACATTCGAGTTGCCGAGGTTCAAACCCTTAAGGAGATATTTCCCCGAGATGATGGGGAAATAGTCCCATAGCATCCACCGTAATGAGTATGATCACTAATCCGTGAATTTTTATTTAATTGTTATAATCGAATTCTTAAAAGGGGTTATCCCAATTAAAAAAAAGAGAAAAAAAGAGAAAAAAGTAAAGAAATGAGAACTAATACCTAAAATTCTTTTATAAGGTATTAATGCACGGATCAACCAATCGAACAGTAGAGGAGAATTGTGTGTTGGGGGAGGTAAAAAAAGAGAAGAAAAAAAGAGAAGAAAAAAAAAACTGTCACCTGTCACCTGTCATCTGTCACCTGTCACTTGTCATTGGTCGGTAATGACTTGACTAGTCTAAATATAGTTTAGTCTATCAACCTAGGTACCTTAGGCAGGCGGAAGGTACTCCATAGGTGCAAGAGAGCCCTAAGTTGCAACTCTTTCCTTTTTCTTCTCCTTTGCTCTTGTCCAGTGGAGATTTCAATCCACCCACAATTGACCCGCAACAAAAGAGAGAGAGAAAAAAAACAAAAAAAAAAAAAAAAAAAAAAAAAAAAAAAAAAAAAAAAAAAAAATCCCAACGCTTCGGATGACCATTCCCTCTTTTGGAAATTTCTTTGATTAAAGTTACATTGTGATAATTAAAAACTAAAAATTTGATCCCCCATTTTTGATACCGGTCCCGGCTTCGTGAAGCCCATGCTGACCAAAGTCTTCTTTGTCGCTTGCATCATTCCCGGAGGCCCACAAAGGAGGACTTTGCTTTCCCTTGATGGCCCCGTCAGTTTGTCACTAAGGACCGTTTCGTTCACGAAGCCGGTTCCATATGACCAACCTTCGGGTGCAGTATCCAGCATATACCATACCTTGAAGTTTTTCGGGTATTTATGCGCCAACGTGTCCAATTCTTCCCGCAGTAGAATATCCGCTTCTGTCCGATTCGCATAGATCAGACTGATCTCTGTCAGATCACGTTCATCCTCACAGATCGCACGAATAAGTTGGTACATCGGCGTAATACCTGTTCCCCCGGCCACCATCCCCAGATGCTTACACAACCCTTTACTGTAGCGCATAGCCCCCTTGGGTCCGCGGAATTCCACCTCATCCCCCACCTCCAAGTTCGCAAGGTACCGACCGCTGAGCAAACCGTCCGGATAACACTTGACTAGGAGTTCCAGTCGGCCGAGGTCTAAATTATTCGAGACCGGGGTGTAGGATCGAGACACTGTGGCTCCGTCAACAACTGCGCGGATGGCTACATGTTGCCCGATAGGAAGCCCAATGACACCCCGAGAGTCAGGCAAAGCAAACACAAATCTGTAAACATTTGGGGATAATGGTTCCTTCTTGACCAAGGGCAAGCGCCTGAACTCTTTGGCATCCAAAAATCCCTTTCGGAGATGCGGATCGGCTCTGACGACCTTCCGGGCCTTGATGTGCGGCGGGTAACGCAAGAATCCCGACTCAACTTTGGTAAATCGAGCTGCTTGTCGGGCCACGACGGTGCCAAGGATAGCAGAAATCGCCGCAGCCGTAAGGAAGCCATTCGTAAACCCGCCGCGCGGCAGTCTAATGCCGTTGAAGTATTGAGGGACTAGTTGACCAGGGTCCAATGGTAAACCCACTGTGCTCAAGATGCCGCGGCGATATGCGTAGAATAGCGATGAGGCTGCCCCCAACACCCCGGCAATCGTTCCCAGTGTCTTGCTGTGATCAGCGTGGGGCTGCTGCTCCGGCTTCTGGACGATCAATTGAACCTTCTTCGGTGGTACATATTCTTTGGCTCCTTGCAGAGTACCGATTAAGAAATCCTGCATGATTTCTACCGAGTCCTCAGAATGGCCAACATCTTCGAACGCTTCGGTCGCATCCGTGCCAGCGGTTTCTACAAGGACATCTGCACCGCCCGGGTGATCATGCAGATACTTGGTGATGTCGAAGACTACAACGGGTCAGTCCTGTCCAATATTCATAGGTTGGCGTATGCAGCATCTGACCTTTGCCATGGACGATGATCCAGATATCATCCTTGCGATTATGCGATGCTACCTCCGCAGTTGTATACTCCGGTAGCTGAGTAGCCGGTGAACTTTCGACGTCGGTACCCATCCTTGTAACAGAAGGAAAGGAGGTGTTGGTAGTGAACGGACTCATCTATGGAGAGGGGGCGACCTCGGACTTTATCTACTGTGCTTGGAACCACATCTCGAACCGACAGAGCGAGACAACATCACAGTACCCACAATCATGCAGTCGAATACTAATGTCATCAATCCAATCGGTCATTTCACCCAAGTCGGTCTCTTTTCCTTCCGAGACCTGCATTGGATTAGAAACGGCCCGAAAGACAAGTCGGCACGGCATGGCCGAGTTTCATACTTTAACCGGTAGTCGCGGCCGACCTTATCTCCAAGAACCTTCCCCTTTCTAGCGAATTTCACAGAATATCAGCCAGTTTCAACCAGTGGATTTGTGGGTCCATTAACGGTGATCGTTGTTGTTTCGCTAATTAGGTTGGGTCTACCTTATAATTCGTCCTTTGCGACCGCAATGCAATAATTTGCCGAGGCAGGCATCAAGGCACTGCTCCATTTTTTTTTTTTTTTTTTTGTCTCAGGAAGCACAGAACTCGAATTGTGATTCATTATTGACCTGGTGTTTTATTTATTCCGACATGATGTTGAATCAGGCAATGTGGATTCGCCATTTAAAAAAAAAAAAGGATGTTGCGCCGTTCTGGGTCTCGGCCTATCCAAATTCTATAAATTAATACACTACTAACCCTTGGCAAGTCGAGGTCTACCCTTCCCTTTTCTTTCTCATTTTCGAGACAAGATAATTGTAGCCTCAAAGCAAAAGTCTTTTCTAGGCTTTGATAAGCACAACATGCCAGTCAAGCTCTTCCATCTCTCGGGGGAACCCGTGTCAACCGCAAGGGAGGTGGATGTGGAATCCTCATTAGATTATGATGGATTGAGACATCTCGTCGCTGCCCATTTTGCTATAGTCGAACCGAGCGGTATGTTGTTAATTTCCCCTGAATGCCGCATGTCTGGTTCTTCAGTGGTGGTATCTTCCTAAAACTCATTGACTGACCACTCTACAGGCATTGGATTCCACTCACAGGAGGCGGTTTTGAATGATGTATCGGACATCCTAGCCACCGAGGGCGCTCTTAGCATTACGATTGACGGTCACTCCGTGCGGGAAATTCCTGGTCCAACAGGACTCCCCTTCGTGGGCAACTTCTTCGAGATCTATCCGGACCACTTAGGAAATCATCAACGTCTGTTTGAGCAGTACGGACCGATCATCAAGACAACCAACCTCGGGCGTACAGTTTACCAGACCAACGACCCGCAACTATCCTCCATCATCTTTTCGGAGACTGATTTTTTCACCAAAAAGATTAACGAGGCCCATCCACTCTATGCCATCAAAAACAAAGAGGCGGGCGTGTTCCTAGGTGACACTGATACCCCAGAGTGGAGAGCCGCGCATAAATTCCTTCCCCCAGCTTTAGGTCCCAAAGCTGTTAGGCATTATACTCCAACAATGCAGGACACGGTTGAGGATGCCTTCAAGGTCTTTGATCATTTTGATGAGAATGGAGAAGCATGGAACGTTTACCAATATATGCTTAAACTCGGCGCGCAGGCAGTGGGCAAGCTAGTCCTAGGGATTGATTTTAACCACTTTACATCACCCGACGCACCGCCTCACGAACTGATTCAGATCATCGCCGAATCGCTATCTCTGAATAAAAAGGTGACCGCAAGGGGTGACTGGTACGCGAAATTACCGTTTGGTGACCCCCAGCGATTAAAGAATCTCCGTTATCGGATCTTCGACATAGTCAACGAGTCCATCCAAAATGCTAGCCGCGGTGGTGTTGAGGATCTGCCGCTGCAAGATGCTGCCCTGAAAGCTACGAACATGATCGGTAAGATAATGGGATTTTAAATTTTTTAGAATGCCGCTAATGTCTCATCCAGACTACGCCATTCGTGCCACCGATAATAAGGGCGAGAAACTCCCCAAGACAAGCCTTATCCAGGCCCTGGTAGTTGCAACCGGAGCTGGCTTTACAACAACAAGTTCATTATTGTCATGGTTAATCTACAGTCTTGTTACGTACCCTGGAGTCCAGGATCGATTACTACAAGAGCTTGTCGATAATGATATCACAGAAGATACGCAGATAACTGCTGATCTAACCGACCGGTTGACCTTTATGGACAAATTAATCAAGGAAACCCAACGCCGACATAACCCATCCTACCAGCCTGCGCGAACTGCAAAGGTTGATATGATACTTCCCGGGGGGTATAAGCTGTCCGAGGATGCTATCGTGGTCGGCGCACTTCACCACCTTCACAACAACCCGGAAGTCTGGACTAACCCGACGCGCTTTGATCCTGACCGCTGGGAAACGGAAGAAGTGAAGAATAGGCACAAAGCTGCCTACATTCCTTTTGCTACTGGACCTCGGATGTGTATTGGGTTCAGCTTTGCGCTCCAGGAGGTCAAGGTCTTCTTGCCGAAACTTGTCTATCGGTATAAGTTCATCAAAGAAAATGATGGACCGATAGAGTATGACCCGATGTTTCAACTGATTCGACCAAATAACTTGTACGTGCGCGCTGAGCGACGTGTAAAGTGGCCTCCTAAGTCTGAAGTGGCTACTAAGGCCTGCTTGTGAATACAGTTTTTGCTTTGGGCAAGGATACATTCCCCATCATTCCCCTGCCTAAATTTTGTGATACTATTTATATATAACAGTAATACCAATAGAACTCAGGCGAATGTGCCATGCCTATACTGACCAATATCCCCCTATCCCCCGGGAGCAGTTCAAATAGCCGTGTATCTTTATTGCTATACATTCCAAAAGAAAAAAACAAGAAAAGAAAGGAAAAGAAAAGCATTTGTCCCTTCTCCACCCCTGAATGTCCATCTCAAGATATAAAGGTTATGTCGGGTTAAAAAAGCCACCATCTTCATCATTCCCAGGCTGCTCAAAATCCCACGTTACGGGAGGCCCACAACGGGTAGACTGAACAGTTGCTCTGCGGTCTATGACTCTTCCTCCACCACTCTTGCAGTCAGAAGGTGCAGCGCAGTGAAGCTGATCACAGACCCAACAGTACTTTTCCCTTTCTTTGGTTTTATGAAGAACTATTTTCAACTTGTTTAGTAGTTTGGTTTTCATAAGGTGCACCCCGGATGTATGTGACTGACTTACAAGGCAATTCAAATTATTCTTGTTCCTCAGCTACTGCAAGAGTAACAAGGAAAAGGCCAACCACAGTGTAGATTTTCATGTTGAGAGGCAATATAGACACAAAGTTCAGTAGTTGAAGAGGCTGGTAAAGTAATGGTATAATTGTAAAAAAAAGATAGAATCAGGTTAGATTATCAGAGTACATTTGGAGTCAAAGAGATATTTATAGTTGTGTATGCACTAGATAGAACATATATATTTAGTATTTTTTTTTGTTCTAGAAGAAAGTGAGAAATTTAGGTTTGCTCAGTAAAATAGAAGGTTTAT
Source organism: Aspergillus avenaceus (assembly GCA_009193465.1). Lineage (NCBI taxonomy): Eukaryota > Fungi > Ascomycota > Eurotiomycetes > Eurotiales > Aspergillaceae > Aspergillus > Aspergillus avenaceus. The sequence goes on along the minus strand of ML742153.1, from coordinate 44,335 downwards.
ATATTGCCCAGCGCCCCAATGCCAAGTCCATGCTATGTTGTTAATAGGATGATCATTCTTTCCTTTTTTTTAACAGCCAGAGGAGTTATCCTGGGGTTCTTGTAAATCATTTTGGATTAAGGGACTATCTTTTCTTCATTTTTTATGAGTGCTGGGTAAAATGTGTACATCCTGTCCAGCTCCATTGTTATACTCTAGAAATACTTCCTGGGATAAACTTTTGCTCCAACAAAGAGAGAAAAGGTTCTGTGCTGCTCGGTGCCCTGAACGCCAAGTTGCTACTGTAGAATAGTAAGTTTATCGACCGGCCTATTTTTGGTCCAGGAACAATAGACCATATATGGGTTTGTTTGTTAGGAGCCCGGATGGAAGAAGTTGATCTGTAGAATAAAGCGGTTCTGTAGAATTATTCTGCAGCTGAATACTATGGACGGTCTGACTCCAATGGATCGTTCTTTTTCACACATTTAAGGGGTTAGAGAGTTTCTGGTTCGACCATTGTCAATAAATCTGCTCCCTGTGTTTGGGGAGCACAAGGCTGCTCAGGTCTTGGCTAGTCTTTCGTATGATTCCCTTTTAACATTGATCTCTATATATAGTATATATATATATATATATTAAAAAGTAAAAGAATAACAATATCATTGGCTATCCATCGCTTTAGCCCAGTATTGTACATCTATATTTATCACTAACTATCTTAATCCACCATTTACGACATGCAAAGCTTGAAGCCCTTGAAACGTTCTGCGTATAGCTGCAGACTAAGGCGCCCGCAAGAAGATCGCTATTTATCATCGGGACAGATTAGAGACTGTAGTAAGAACATGACAAGACTTGAAGGCAAACCATCATTCCAAAGTCACGAGCGTTATTCAGTCCTACAAGTCCGGACAAGGACATCTGGTTTCAATGCGGTCCACAAGCGTTCCGTTATGGGAAAGGCAGTCTTCTAGTTTGATGCAGCGCACAACGCCATCCTGGAGGCAAAATATGTCGCGCCTAGGAAACATAATTCCGGACCCCGACTCCTGGGTGCTTAGATCTGTTGCTATACAGTCAATATCTCATAACCATCGTTTCCAACTGGAGGTCTGTGGTTACTGACTGGCACATTTTTTCGAGGCCACCACAGCGACGAGGGAAAAGCACACGAAGCCATATTGTGAAAATGATAGCGGGAAATGTGTTGTGGACCGCTGCTTTTGCTTGAACGATGGACCTTGTCTGGATGAAGAAAATAAAACGATTCTTTACCCTTTACAACAAACCTTAAGAAAAGGTGGACAGAGTCTTTATATTTCTACGGCGTGTAGCTCTAGCTTAATGCATCTATTTGTAGAACCAACTAATACCCGCCGATTGTCTACAGAAAAACTTTCTAAATCGCCCGGTGCCCGGTTGAGGTTTAAAGTCAATGGACACAAAAGATGAAGGTCCTTAGTTCTCTTCGTGGTCCCAAATATACAAAAGGAAACGACATAAATGGCCCGATGCCCCTGTGGAAAGCTAAAGGCTTTGTTTCCAGGGTTAGAATACGGGTCAAAAGTCTGGTTAGTCCATTTTTGATCGCATTGCTCTCTATGAGCGGGCGTAATTCTTTGTTTCAATTTAACGAATAATAGAAGAAAAAGCAAATCAAACTAAATGCTCTGGGCACTTCTCCCTTTCTTTGTTCAAAATCCAAAAAAACCCGTTTGCCGAGTTGGGAATAGCCCTACGTCGGGTTAACTTCGCATCTCCTCTCCTTGTCAGGCACCACAGCGCCCATTGTGATATCTTCTTTCTCTCATTTGTTCTGGCCCCTTCTTCCACTCGCTGCATCTTGCCAATTCACCTTCTCCCTACTGTCGCTGGCTGCGATTACCGATTGCCCATTGGGTTGCGCTTCGAAATTGTCCATCCACGGCGCCGTCTCGTCTCACTCGCTGCAGGTGTCGGCGGTTTCTTCCGCACGGGCTTGAATACTTTCGTCGAGATTGAGTTTTGGAATGGGTTCCCGGTCATTCAGGGTTAATTTAATGTACGGCCTTAAGAGGGGCTCCTTCTATTATTCTAGCGTGGTGCCTGTTTCAATCGCATATCCGTGCGAACGTTCCTGGCGGATTGGGTAATTTTGACATCATATCATTTCATGGAAAAATCTAGTGGAACTACCTTCCAGCCAATCTGGGGATGACGTATGCCGATATCAAAATTGTTAGAGCCTTGAAAACTATCGCAAAAGACAAGATAATTCAGTAAGCAAAGAGACTACTACTCCAAAAGGTCAACACAACCAGGAACAGAGTAAACAGAATAAATGGCAGTAAAGAACGCCCAACACATTTTTCTCCCCTTGTAGTGCCTCTTCCCTTCAAATCTCACCAGCCCCAGTTCCTCAACAAAGGCTCTGAGCAACATAGCTAGGGAATACGCTACCGACGTTGCAGACGGGCGTGTTGAGCATAACGTAAAGAGGCGTAGCTGTTCCATTAGTACATAAGCACTGTTGGCGCATGTTAAAGCACGCAAAACATACTGTCAACAGCCAAATTTGCTCCCGGCCTCCGCACAATCGGCTTGTCCTGTGGAGTTGGGGTCAACTTGACTTCGCAGTCGACCTGGCTGTTACCCCCATTAACAGTGTTAGAGCCCGTCCACACATCGATATGCCAGACACGGTTGCCCCACTCCCGGTTGCATGATTCACAGTAATCTTCCATACGCAGGTACTTGCGCAAATACGGATCGTAGATTATCTCGCACGTTTCGAACTCCCCGGGGGCTGTGGCGAAAGTCAAGGGGTCGTTGAAGGTGCCTGTACCCCCGGCTATCTGACCCCGCCCACAGTCATAAGCAATCCCTGCGCCGGGGGGGTCATTGTCGGGATAACCGTAGAATGTCCGTATTGCAACCTGTACGTGGCAAGATTGACGAGCTACTAGGGTGGAGGCAGTTCCCACCCACAGGAGAATAAGTACTAGTGAGAGTGCCATGATGGGTTGGGTATTGCGAATTGTCCCCGAAGAGGACTGCGGAGCCTCTAGGAATATATATATATTCATCGATTTGCGGAGGGGGCGTTGGACTTTCTGGGTAAGGATAAAGTGCCAGGGGTAGGTCTGCTCATAGATGTTATTCGTTAGGCATCTGAACTCCGTGTAGTGATCCACGGCTGACTTACATTCAAACTCAATGCTGCAGTCTGCACGAGCTCGTAACTCATACAGAGCCCATGCTTTTTATGAAACGCCAAATTCAGCCATATTAGCTTTAATGGGCATGTTGAAAAGCGATTGGCGTCCGCTCCATTTTCGTCCAAACCCTAACGAATCAACTAGCATCGATATGCTCATGTCGCCGTGGAATGAAATCCTCACAGTACGTATATTCTATCTGCATGTAAAGCCGATACCAATATTTAGCTTCGATATTTGGCTTTATTTGTAGATGGTACGGATACCTTCCTGGATATTATAAAATGAGATGTGAGAACAATGAAGGATGCCAGACGACAACACTCCGAGTCACGGGATCAGAGCGTGACTCCAGCCGACGCGTGATGATGACTGTATTATTGTATCGTTTCCTCTTCATCTTCATCATCATCATCATCATCATCTTCTTCTTCTTCTTCTTCTTCTTTTGATTTCTTTCTCCTCAACAACATATAATACACTTCCCTACCCCTACCCCCCAGATTTAAGATAGTCAGATTTAGTAAAGAAAGAAACAATAACATCATCGAATAAGTTGTCCCCATCTATCCAATTCATTTAAGCTTCGCTAACGTTTCTACAATCCGATAGCAAATCCCCATATCTCCTTTCATCCCGACATCTCAACACAAACTTATCGAATATCAGTTGAAGTTGGAAACTCCTCCGTCGTAGTCCGAGTCTATCCCACAAATTTACCCTGCCAACTCCTCACAAGTCCCAGTTTCGAGTAGAGAAAGGATGCGGGTTCTGTCTACCTCCGCAAGACCAATCCAGTGTACCATTTCAGTCTCGACATGTTTACAGTTCAGAGCCATTGAGAAGACACCGCTTCTGGGAGTCCGATAAACGCCTTTTTGTTCGGCGATTAGATGGTGCGATATTACCGCCAAGTCTATTGCTGGAAGACGCGTATTGCTTTATGGTATCTTACCTTTTCGCAATTACGTCAGTAATCAGAATATCGCCGAATTTGCGAGCATTCCGACAATTCTCACCGATCGAAAGTAATACCCACGTTGGCATCATTTGCGATAGGTCGGATACATGTAAGTCTAGCTATGCTAGGGTAACTATCTCAACTCGTTCGCTGGTTCCTACATAATCATTATGTCGTTGGGGTTCTACGGACGAAACTATCGCACTATTTACATTCGCATGGGATTGTAATTCCGCTGTGGGTGGATTCTCTGACCCAACGGATCGGCTTGATGTTCCTTGGCCACCAAAGGTATATGCGTATTCGTAAGCCAATAATATGTTTTACCACTACATCATCTGCTACAACTTTCTTTTTGTGTTTTCTCTCTGAAGCATGTTCCCCTGCTTGGTATTCTCTCTTTCTCCCATCCTCACTATTTTAACATTTTCCTTCGGCATACTTACCAAGGTTTCTAGCGTCTTTTTTTTCTTGTGCGCTATATTACACTCATTCGGCAAAAAAATGTGGAGTGACCGCAAAACTCAATTCTGTCGCAAACGCTAAAAGCCAAAATGTAACCCTAGGATTCCTTTTGCCTTACGAGATATGTGGGGTCCGGGGGTGATGTTCCGCTGGCAGCTCCCCCAAGCGGAGACTTCGTATTATCATCCTGCTCTCGAAATTTTACAAATGGGAAATCATGCTTGTAGAGAGTTATTCTCAGTATGAACTGTTTGTTACCACATACGCTGGGTTTGCTCTGTGAATATAAGTCTTCGTCTGCATATTGCAAAGGCCCGAGTTATCAGCACAGGCAACATCACCATGCCATGGTACAATCACTGCAAAGCCACTTCCAAACATATTAGTCACAACTGCCCTTGTGGGGAGAAAGGATGCGGGATATTTAGGACATTTTGTCGATCGGCAAAAATACATCGAGTTGTTAGCAGGCCCCGTACAATTGAAATCTCTGACGCACCACCGTCACATGCACGGCCAGCAACTCATTTAAATCGCACTAAACCCCATACCATGGTTCCGTTTGCATGTAGATAATCCCTCTTCGATCTGTTTCTCGCAATCTGTACAGGATGAAGAGCCTTTTTGTTGGTATATATCTAGCGATCCTGGCCGATGTGGGCTCTACCGCGCCTCATGCCTCGTCTACATTGATTGCTCCGACAGCTGAACCTACAGGAGCCACCTACGCTTCGGGGTTTGACATGACCAAGAGCTGGGCCAATTTGAGTCCTTACAAGAGCGCCCAAGGCTTCGGGGCTACCAGGGGTGTGCCGCGGGGCTGTGAGCTGTCCCAAGTGCATGTGCTTCATCGCCATGCGGAGCGATTTCCTACCAGCAACCTCTTGGACGGAAAAGGTATGGGGGATTTTGCATCTAAACTGGCCAACTATACCAAGCTCCACCAGAAACAAGCAATAGCCAATGGTCCATTGCAGTTCCTGAACGATTGGGAGTATGTCGTCGGAGAAAATACCCTCATGGAAAATGGCGCTGCAACAGAGGACGCTTCCGGAGCCGACTTCTGGATCAAGTACGGCAGACTGCTATACCGTTCCGGACAGGATAATGTAGCGGCCTGGAATGAGTCGCTCAATGTCTATCCTAATGGCACAGCTCGCCCAAAGCCAGTCTTCCGTACCACTTCGCAGGGACGAATCTTAGAGAGTGCGCGGTGGTGGCTCAGTAAGTCCCCTATCGCCTGCAACACAGAGAGTTTATTCTAACCCATACACCTAGGTGGGTTCTTTGGTAAGAGCACCGCCGATAGCTCTTCCGATCAATATAATTTGGTTGTAATCTCAGAGACCGAAGGGCCCTTCAACAATACCCTGGCTTCCTACGTGTCTTGCCCAGGCCATAAAACCGCGGGGTGAGTGGTGCAGGCCCTCGATACCCTATCACTCCTGCTAATGGTTACAGGGACGAAGCGGCCCAAATATTCATCCCTCGGTATACGGAAGGTGCTCTCTCGCGCCTTGCAAGATACCTGCCAGATGACTTCAACTTAACGGCCTACGACGTGCTCGCAATGCAGAACCTATGCGTCTATGAGCATACCAGTTTAGGCGGATCCTTCTTCTGTTCTCTTTTTACCGAGCAGGAATGGAAGGACTTTGCCTACAATATCGACATTCAATACTATGGCAATTTCGCATTCGGATCCCCCACCGGACGCGCTCAAGGCATCGGTTACGTTTTAGAGCTCGCAGCTAGACTCCAGGGGAGACTGATCCACTCTAGCGACACGAGCATCAACTACACCTACGACGATAATAGCGCACAATTCCCGATGAATCAGCCTTTCTACATGGACATGTCGCATGATGACATTATCCTGTCAGTCATCTCTGCTCTCGGGCTGGAACACTTCAAGTACGGCCCCGAGGGTCTCCCGATTCACGTAGACCACGCCCCGTCCAACCGCACTTTTACCCTCAATGACTTGACCCCCTTTGGGGCTCGATTTATTTCGGAGGTGTGGACCTGTCCAGACAATGTTTCCTTCAGTTCCCTCGACCCGATCCTGTACGTCAACCCTCGCATAAATGAGGCGCCCGACTCGAAGAGGTACATACGTTTCCTACTGAATGAGGCCCCTCTGCCTCTAAAGGGCCTCGTTGGCTGTGAGGAGTCTTACAATGGCTTCTGCCCAGTCGATGGATTTTTGAGTGGTGTTCCTACCTTGAAGAAGCATGCTAAGTATCAGGAAGCCTGCTTCGGCGATTACCCTACTGGACACCAGGTCGGAGATGGTGCGCCTTATTCGTGAATGGTTCCTGGAGGAGGGCTGGCCGTTGCAAACCTAGACTTTGTCTATCGCTGTAGTCTTTCTTTTCAATTGTCAGCGCCAAGCAATGGACCCGCTGCCCCATTGAATTTATCTTATCGTCTTGTCTGACATTGTCAAGCGCGATGGTTCCCTATGTAGAATAGAAATTGATCGAGCGGGTCCGGGGTCTTACTCGGAAAAAATAAATGAAATGATAATTGCAACCGTGTATAGGGCTCCTGATCCTTTAGCCTGATAATCCTCAATTAGCCAAGGAATTTTTTTTGTTTCCCGCCAACACCACCGACCTGTTAACAGCCTTTTCTTCGAGATAGACAATGGCATTGATCACACAATGGACTTTTTTTTTTCCCCCTGAAGAAATTTCCTCTTTATCTCCATCTTGTTTTCTTTTCCCCCGCATCATAATCCCGATATTAATTTAGAGTATTCCCCCCCTCTGCAACTTTGATTATATTTTCAATAAAACTAAGGATTTAGTTCTTCAACCTAACCAATTCTCCGACTAGTTTCTCGCACTAGGATTGCACTAGTGTCAACGATCCTTAGTCGATAATCGCACCAATCTCCCAGGTGGAATTTCCGAATTGATAAAGCAGTTTCACCGACTTCGGTCTCTTTTGCCTGTTCAACTTCATGAGTGGAGGTCGTTTGGACTCCCCGAATTGTTTCAAACCCACCACGACCAAGCAATGACAGATACATCAGTTCAACCAGCAACCTCGGTGGCCCACCCTGGCGCACGAGCACCGGTCGCCTGCACGCAATGTAGACAAAAACGATTGAAGTGTAATTCTGGTTATCCGCAATGCTCCCGCTGTTTAACCGCTGGGGCCAACTGTACTTACATCCCATCGCGCCGCGGGCAACGCCCACCGAAAAATCGACCCGAAGTCTCTCAACATATCTCGACCTTTGCCATTCAAACTCCTCGATCCTCGTTCATTCCGGCGACCCCTCTAACCTCACTGCCCGCCGCACCGGCTTCTACCACTTCCCCGCTGACCAGCCTTGCGACCGCCGCCACCACATCCTCTCGCGTTCATTATAACGAGCGCTTGGTCAACTACTACTTTAGCAACTTTCATCCTGCTCATCCTATCCTCCTGCCGCACTCACTATACGCCACCCAGGGCTATCCAGACTACCTTCAGGCGGTTGTGCAATTTGTCGGTGGCCATTATGCATCCTCCCCGATCGACTGGCAGGCCCGAGAAGAAGCGGTTCAGGCGATCATGGACAGCAACGCTCCGCAAACACCGGAGATGGTACAGGCTCGACTCATCTGTGCGTTAGCCATCCACGCCCGATACGAACTCCTAGACTCTTTCACTCTCTTTCAAGCGGCAACCGACTTGGCGGTGCAGTTGGGCATGGACAGAGCCGGCTTTGCCGTACAACATGGCAATCAGAACCATATGCTGGAGGAGAGTCTGCGACGGACTTGGTGGGAGCTGGTGTTCAGTGAAGGCATCATGTCCGGTCTCTACCGGCATCAGCGCTTCACTCGAGCCACGTATTTCTCTGACGTCTGCCTGCCGTGTGAGGAAACAGATTATGAGAATCTCACGATTCCCGATCCTTCCGAATTACTATCGCTAACCCACTTTGACAAGCGAATCTTTGACCCCAATAGCACCGCATTTTCCTCCTACTCGTATCGCATCGAAGCAGTCCGCATCTTTGTCAACGTTCTCACGCTGACCGAACCCGACTCCAATATGCGCCCGTCCCAAGTGCATGCGGTCGACCACGCCATCGCAGGATGGATCCATCATCTTCCCGATGGAAAGGAAGACATCTTACAGGCCGACGGAAAAGGCGACGAGATGCTCTTCCAAGCGTATATGATTGTACAATACGCCAGCATGTTCTTGCACTTCCCCCGTAGCGATTTGATTTCCATGCTCCCGAACCCAGACATCGCCTGTGCGCAAAATGAGCCGCATGTATCCCCGACCTCGTCACAGCGGCTTCATGGATTGAAGGCGATCGTCGCCTCCAAGTGGATATTCAATTTGGCAGCGTTGCGACTCCCGGTAGTTCAACATACCCCACTCTTTATTTGTGCGCTGTTGAGTGCGGCGATCGTACAACTGTCGGCGTTATCGAAAAGGAGCCAAGACGAGAATATTGATATCTCCGAGTGTTATGATTCTATGTATTTGGCGATCGGGGTCTTAAAGTCATTCAGTAAACATTGGCCCTTGGGACAATCTGCTCTGCAGGAGCTTCAGAAGGTGGCCAGCGAGGTTTTAAAGGTTCAAACGACGGAAACATTACCGGAGGATGATGGGTGGACGTCGAATATTGATTTCGAAGGCTTGCAGGGACTGTTGCATATTAATCGTAGCATCGGGTAGAGGGCATCTTTTGATACTATCTTGCACGTAAAAAAAGAAAAGGGAAAAAAACGGATAGAGAACAGTCATAGAATCTAGAAAGAGAGAAAAGAAAGAAAGAAAGAATATCACAGTAGACATGATTCCTTTTGGCAAAGTTAAGCAAGGATATAATCGGGGATGTTACCCTAAGCAGCGGTAAACGGCTTCGCGTAAAATTAGCAAGCGTTGATAACCTCAGCAGATTTTCCATTCCTTCCCTTTTCCTTTCTCCTTTTCCCCCCTTTCCCGACCATTCCGAAACCGAGAGACAGAGAGACTGACAAATCCCAGAGGAATCCTGTCCAAACCAAGCGACCGATTGACCTTGATCCATATCATCATCCGATAGAGGCCCGAATCGAGAAAATTCCAACCCTATGCTTTCTATTTAGCCACGGGGAAGGAAATTGAAAGGTCATGAGGCCTTGAGAAACGAGCTGACTGGCAAAGAGTCACATATGGATCTCTTGGCGAACTTAGCGGGCAGAGTGCACCGCACTCTGCAATTGAGTAGCGAGACGAATCAGTGGAAGAACAAGGATCTCATCCCCTTACCCCCAGGTATACATATATTCTAGGCCGATGCGATGGGTTTAAAGAGATCTCTATCTAATGCCCGACCACAGATCGTACCAACTGGTCCAGTTGGGATTTCCTCTACTTATGGAGCACCGTGTTTTTCACCACATTCGGCTGGCAAATCACTTCGTCGCTCCTCAGTCTCGGTCTCAATGTCTGGCAGGCCATCCTCTGTAACATCATTACAAAATTTCTCCAGACAGCCGTGGTGTTGTGTGTCGGATGGCCCGGTGGAGTCTGGCACATAGGCTTCACCGTCTGTTCCAGATCGGTGTTTGGGATGTGGGGATCGTATATTCCGGTCATTCTTCGGATTTTTCTCTGCATCATATGGTACGGTGTTCAAGCGTTTACAGGTGGCCAGTTGGTGGCGATTCTCTTGTCCGCCATCTTTTCGGGTTATCATCATATGCAAAATACTTTGCCGGAGTCTGCTGCCATGACCACCAAACAATTTGTAGGGTACATCATCTTCAACATCGGTGGGTTATGGTTTCCTCCGTCATGTTATCCCGCTGCGCCAGTCTGACAAGAGATAGTTTCCCTGGGTCTGTTGTGGGTGCCACCGGACCGACTGAGGAAGCCCTTCAGATTCATCGCTAGCATCAATCTGCTTGTTATCCTGGGATTAGCAATCGGCCTGATCGCTGGCGCCCGAGGTGGCTCATTGGGTACGCTGCAGACATCTCAGCGACAAGATAATCTCGGGTGGACCTTCATCCACGGTTTCGCCGTCGTGTTCTCCGGGAATGCAGTCGGAATGGCGAGTCACAGCGACTTCTCCCGTTTCGCTCGACGACCGGGTGCCCAGGTCGGCGGGCAACTCTTTTCCTTTCTGATATCTGGGAATGTCATCCCAGTCTTGGGGATTTTTGGCACCGCCGCTGCCGCCAAAATGTATGGCGACGTTAATGAATTGGGCTTGTGGAATCCCCCCAATATCCTGCAGATGTGGCTAGATCATCATTACCATAACCCGGCGATGCGCGCCGCTACATTCTTCGTCGCCTTCGGCTTGACGTCGAGTATTATGGCTATGAACTCGATCGAGAACGGGGTTTCCGGCGGCATGGACGTGGCCGGATTGTACCCTCGGTACTTCAATATCCGTCGTGGATCGTATTTGCTCGCTGCTATCTCGGTGTTGGTTCAGCCATGGCAGATTATCGCAAATGGAAGCATCTTTACGTCCACTCTGAACAGTTTCGGAGGTGAGAGATCCTGTTTAGCTCTTGCCCCGTTTCGCTCATACATTTGCTTGAAACTAACCCCTATTATTCCAGTAATTTTGTTCCCACTCATGGGCACCATGGTAGCGGACTACTACATCGTGCGCAAGCAGAAAATCAAGCTATCAGATCTCTACCGCACCCACACAAGTGGCATCTATTGGTTCCACCGGGGGTTCAACTGGCGGGCCTTCACGGCATGGTTAGTTGGGTTTGCGCCCAGTATCCCAGGCCTAGCAGCGTTGAACCCGCATAATCATGGCATTCCGATCGGACTAACGTATGCATTCTATCTGTGGCCTATCGCCGGATTCTTCGCATCGTTTGTGTTTCATGCGGGATTGAACTTTTTTTTTCCACCTGAGGGTCTGGGGGCAGTGGACGACGAGCATAATTTTCATGAAACCGAGTATAGTCAACGATCTGATGAACTTCCTAGACAAACCGTCCTGACGATGGAGAAGGGAGGCCAAGGAGTAGACTTCAGATCTTAGAGATGATGTTGGCAGCGACTCAAGGGAAATTTCCTTTTTTTTTTTTTTTTTTTTGCTTGCCCCGGATGGTGAAATGGGAAAGTATATATTCAACTCTCACTTAATTGATGATGTTGATCAGGTTTAACGCACGACATTGGACCTTTTTCTATGTACACATTTGTGTTTCAACTTTCTTGCGACCGCAGTTCACATTCAAGAGAGGAAAAAAAGAAAAGAACAGAAAGCCACAGAGCTTCCCGACTTCGCCGAAATGACTCCACCAGTCGGTTGCACTATGAGCGGACCCCATGACAATTTTCAAAGGAACATAATGATAAAAAATGATAAAATTAAAATCAAAGAATAAAGCCATCGGCCTGACTCCAGTTGCGTTAAATATTGCATAATTGCCAGGTTAGATCAGCCTGTGATTGGTGATGATTGCGCTTAATGCCTGTCCATCCCCACATATATATATATACTGTACATACATACAACCCTGTCATTCATCCAAGTCTAAGACTCTACCCCCCTGTCCGTTATGATCTCAGAAATCCAATGGCTCTCCGAGTTCGAGGCAGAGCTTGCAAAGCCAGGCCTTGCGGTCTTGGACTTTTACTCTCCTCACTGTGGCCCCTGTCACGTATGTAGCCTTGCCTGTGAATATCCCAGACGTTTCCCCACTAATCGACTATGCAAAAAGGTAATTGCACCTCTATACAATCGAATCGCTGAGTCTCACAGCACTATCCGTTTCTACAAGGTGAGAACTTCCTTTAGGCCCTCTGGCACCTGTTCACTTTCTAATGTCATATGGTACAGGTCAACGGTCTCGACGAAGAGGGATCCCAAGTGCAACAGAAAGCAGCCGTAACTTGGTGGCCGACTTTAGTGGTGTACCGAGATGGACAAGAAATCTGGCGAGACCGAGTTCCGAATCCCCCGTCGAGTAAACCGTTGGAATCATTAGAAGAGTTCCTCAAAACTATTCTTCTTCCTTCACCCTACGGGTAGCTTAAATGGGCCCAGTGAACAGGGATGTGATTAGGGTCTGCATGTCTAGTGTCATGGCAGTACTTTTGCCTTCCGAAACCTTTCCATTTGCCTTTTTTTTTTTTTTTTTTTGTTTTTTTTTTTTTTTTTTTTTTTTTTTTTTTTTCTTTTTTTTTTTTTTTTTTTTTTTTTTAATAATAACGACCTTGTTCTATTATCGCTGTTTTTCTTTTTTTTCTCTTTCCTCTTGTGTTGTGGGATACTTTCTGTCCCATTCCCCTCCGGGCATCGGGGACATTTTCCTTTCGGGGAAGTTTCATATACAGTGATGTGATGAGACCCTAAAGACGGGAACGACACATCTCACCATGTATTAAGCTTATTCTTTTTTTTAGAAAAAACAAAATAAAATAAAAATAAAGGGTATACGCCTAATATATCAGGTGGAACCATTGAACCTGTGTTCGACAGGGGGGAATTTGAAGCGTGACAATTGAGTAAGGGTCCTAGAATGACGAAGACATTGCGAATAGGTGTCGATGTCGGTGGTAAAGACAAAAATCACCAACGTCCATATTGACCTTGTCTAAGCTCACACCTCGCTAGGATCCAACACCGACGCCGTGATTATTGATCCAGACCGGAGAGAAACACCGTCTCGCGGCATTCTCTCGTCCCACAAGACCCCAACAACTCGCGACATCACCTCGGGCATCCAAAAAGCAATCACTACCGTCCTCCGTGAATCTCAAGCGTCCTCCGCAAATATAGTATCAGTGGTCGTTGGCACAACAGTCGTCCGGAACGCGGTCCTGGAACAACCCCCTCGACACCTAAGCAAGGTCGCGATTCTTCGAGTTTCAAAATCATTCCCGCCAGATGTCGAACTGTTTTCGGGCTGGCCCGATAACTTGTCTAGTCTGATCAAGGGTTATATAGGGTATCTCGATGACGGCCTCCAGATCGACGGGTCCCCTGACCCTGTGGTTGAAGCCCAGATCGTTCGGGAGTGCAATGTAATCCAGACGCTTGGCTTGACGACCGTGGTAGTTGTCGGGGCTCACTCGTCGATGCATCAGATATCCAGGCAGGAAGAAACGGTGCGGAAGATTGTTACCCGCGAGATCCCTGGGGCAGACGTCGTATGTTCCAAGGAGGTTGCTCATCTAGGTAGGAGGAGCAGTCGAGGAGTCCATACTATCTTCTCCAATGCTAATAACCATGGTGTAGGTTTCCTTGAGCGGGAGAACACCGCGATTCTCAACGGGTCCATTCTTAAATATGCACGGAAAACGATCCGATGCTTCCGTCTCGCTATGGACTCACTTCACTTGCGGTGTCCGATTTTCTTTACCCAAAACGACGGCACCGCCATTGATCTGGAAAATGCAGCCAAAGCACCTATTCGAACGTTTTACTCGAGCGTTATGAATTCTATGCTGGGCGCAGTCTATCTTGCAGGGGACCATTGGCCAGACAAGTCTGCCGTCGTCGTTGATATTGGTGGTACCACTACGCAGGTCGGGGTTCTTCTACCTTCCGGGCGACCGCGTGAGTTGTCTGCCCGGGTGGATGCTGTTTGGGCCAAAGTTAGCTACCCCATGCTACATCTATATTCAATTGGGCTGGGCGGAGGATCTATTGTTCACGGCGGAGAGGACGGTGAACCGCCGGGAACTGTCACAGTCGGTCCGGAATCCGTTGGGCCCGGGCTGCTTACGGAAAGTCTGGTGTTCGGCGGCAAGACGGTGACTGCAACTGATATTGCCGTCGCCGATGGCTATTGCGTGATCGGAAATCCAATTGGTGTTAAGCGCTTATCACCAGAGTTTGTATCGGCTTCGTTGGCCCGCATTAGGCACCTTTTGGAGCAGTTGACGGACCTCATGAAGGCCGCGTCGGATCCGTTACCCGTGTTGCTTGTCGGAGGCGGCGCAGTTATAGCTCCCCCAGAGGTAGGGCGTGTATTAGGTCTTGTCACACCGCCGTTCTATGATATAGCAAATGCTGTGGGGGCTGCCTGTACCGAGATTGGAGGCGCCGCGAAAAGTAGCGTCTTTCTTGCTGATGTAGAGTCCGAGTCGACGCCTTATATCCCGAATCGACGGAGGACTGCTATCAAGGCAATCGGTGGCTTGGACTCCGCGAGATCGGTAGACAGATTGCTTGGTAACAATGGTAGCTCCGTGCATGGAAATTCAACATTAGAAGATACCGCATTTGCCGATAAACTACAAATATCGGACGCGATTCTGGTGGATCACCTTACCTACCGTCCAAGGGTCGTCTTCAATGAGAGCGCTGGCTGGTACGAATGGCTCCTGACGGAAACAGACCTGAACTACATCGCAGATGGAACGCATGTTCTTGGCTACAGCGGCGGAGACAGTCCTGATTCCAGCTTTACTCGACTGCAGAAGATGATCCGTCAAGGGTGCACAGTCCGATGCATTGACCATTCCGTCGTGCAAGGCGATACACAGATCTACTGGGGTAATCGGATGGGACCTCTAGCACTGATGGCAGGGCGACTCCAGTCGAAGCCCTGCAAGGATCACCAGTCAATCAACACCGGGATGGGTCTGGAAGGCTTAGATCTTTTCTACGATTGCCCCATTATCGATGCGGGCTTTATGGGCTGCGCCGATCCTATGACCTACCAGGCGATGTTGACTGCGTCTAAGCCCGGAGATATCGCTCCACGTGCAAGGGACTCAGGCGAGAGGCCCAGCCTGACCCAGACAGGGCACAGTAAAACGGTAGGCCCTGTACATGGCTTGGGCGAGACGTGTTCCTCAGTTAGTCTAGACTCTCGACTCGCCAATGGAACAGCTCTGAGACAATATGCTACCTTAAACACTATATCACTGTCATGGAGAATCGGCAGAGCTATTGCCCAGGCTACGCAATATAATACCCTTGTCACTGTCCCCGAGGCGATCATTGCGGAAGCCGGAGGGCCCCAATCCGCCAAGGTCCTCTTCCGCGGCATGATCTCCGGCATCGAACAGCCCGCACATAGAGAGCATTCGTATAGCGAGCTTCACATCACGCAAGTACCCGCCGAACAAGGCGGCCGGGCCGCTGATCGGAATGGTTCTCCCGCCGTTGCGCAAGACGGATCCATTCGCGTCCCCTTCAAAAACGAAAACATCTACGTCGAGCACCATGCCACGGACGGCTCCAAAAGAGCCATTGCTAGTGTGCCGGACCTCATCACAATTCTGGATCAAGATTCAGGGAAGCCCATCCGGGTTTCAGAGTATCGTTGCGGACGCCAGGTGGTGGTGTTGGCGTTGGCCTGTTCTTCATACTGGGCAAAGACGGAGCGTGGCCTTGACATTCTCGGTCCGAAGGGCTATGGCTACGATTTCCCATATACGCCCGTGGGCGATTTTACTGAGCCCCGAAGTGTCATTGATGAATTTCAATAGACCGGATCGGCCATGACCTGTTTTTGTTGTTGTACGATGAGAGTATATGGTTTATGATATTAGAATTGGCCAAGATTTCCCGACCTGGGAACACTTGGGGAAAGTAGCATAGACTATCGAGCCCTCATCGAGAGTTCGCTATCAGATCTGCGCTCCCGTCACATTGAAGACGCCGCAGTGGGAACACCGGTGGTGTTGGCGCTTGGTGTTAGCCAGGTATCACCTTGTACTCGGCCAGTTATCACGGCTGTGACGGTCCACTTGTTTGTCAGCGTACCTAACACCTGTCTATTTATTCATATTCTCTGTGATAGTTCCAATGGGAGGAAAATACAGGTTGGGCCTCGATTCGGAGTTTAATTATCAGTTTAATAATTGCTAATGTTGGCGGCCCTGTGGCATGGCGAAGGGCACCAATCCCAAAAGAAAGCTTCATTGTGTTCCATCTATTTTAATTAAAAGTATATATTGACAAATTCATAAATTCCCATCAGCAAAAGCATCTCCTGCTCCAACCAGAATTTACAATGGAGAAAAGAAAGAAAGGTAAATGAAGTGAAAAGCAGCAATACAAAATCAATAACATATTAATGCAATAGAAAGACTGGAACAACAATCTATATCCGGTGTCGAGTGCTAGATATCAATGGGCAACCATCATCTCCATCGCTGCCATGTGCACGTACTGCTATCTAAAAGCTACATACCAGAACTGGAGGGCAAGCCCCGGGCTATATCAATTAGCTCCTGAAATGCCCGTTGGAGCTTCTGTTTCGTGCGATCTCTCCTGCGTTGCGCGTTACAACATGTCCTCATCTGGTCGGCGGACTGCTGGTCGGCTGGACACGCTTCGATGCGCTTTACTATCTCATGGTGATGCTGATATTGGTGGATATACGCCTCAATAGCTCGCTGCTTGGCAGCTATACACTGTCGTTGCTGAGCCAACTTTTGGCGCTTACTGCCAATACTCTCCGAGTCTGAATCTTCTTCCAATACCGCAGAGACTGCATTATTGTTGCCATTGGTGTCCTGAGGAAGGTCGGACAAGTCCCAGAGATGCGGGCGGTAGGCGTGTACAGGAAGTTCAAGAGTCCGCACCTGATGATCACAAGCATCAGACAGTGTTTGAAACCCGATATGAAGGTGCTCGGTCAGCAGTTTGGTGACCTCGGATGATGGTGAAGCGATGGCAGATGATACACGCCGATGCAATGAACGAAGGACTTGCTGCAGGGGGCTTTTATTGGCCATAAATTGTCTAATAGGGCCGTCTTGTACCCCAGTAACAGGGAATGGTATCTGTGATGATTGGGTGTCCTGTAGCGGTTCCTCAGAAATAGATGACAGCCAATCTTGCAGTCGCGTCGGTAACGGCTCCAATGTTATGTCGAGCTCGATTGGAATTTGCTTGTAAACCCAGCCGGTGACGGGTAGATCCTTGGCTGCTGATAGCTCGATCCGCGGTGGTGTTAGGGCATCATGGGCCTCCTGGAAATACAGATCCAAAAGAGGGTGGCTACTGGCCCATGTTTTGAGACGGCCGTCGTTCGCGGATCGGGCCCAGAAGTCATTTAAACAGGGGTATGGCAGGATGTAATGCGTACGAATGAAGGCATGCTTGAGATTCGTTCGCCATGCACGCGCCTGCGCCAGATTGTGGACCCGTGCAATGACATGGAAGCACTGCTGGGCGAGTAAACGGAACGGCTTGTACTTCCAGCCAGCCCGTTCCCAGCTCCCATTATTCCCATCTTCTGGCCAACCCCAGAGCCATGCAAAAAGAACTTCTATATGGCCCACTGTGGCACTGGCCTCGTCCACAAATTCGAGTGTCTGCTCAAGTCCTGTGCTGTGGAGCACCTGAAGCATCCCATTGCGGGTAAGAGGCACACGACCCTGAAGCGCCGCAACTATCTGATGGTGCTGAAAAGCATTTGGGCAACGTGCATACAGGGTTTTAAACACGTCTTTACGAAATCGGGCCAAACAAAGCCGAACAGCTAACTCCAGGAGCAGGGCGGACCGGTAAGTGTCCAGCCGATACATCTCGAGTGCGGTGAAGAGATCCTGCGTGAGCGCAAATTCACTAGAAAAGGTTGCCAGCCTGTGGTAACCAGGAACATCCCTCATCTGAAGCTCTGGCATGGGGAATGCCATGCGGGTGCGGTAACTAGCTGCGAACAGCATGGAGTTCCAATCCAACTTGTCTAGGAACCATCCGAAACCGGACTGCATCAGTGTCTTTCCGAGACCCATTCCTTCGTCTACATACCGAATTAATGAACCATTCATGGGGGGGAATACTTGTCGATCCAGCCACAGCCCTTTACACCTTCGTAGGTGGCTCCCCTGGTCCCCATAGGTGTGTATGAGGCACTGGAGGAACATCATCATGGCCTGTGCATGCTCCCACCGCAGAAGAGAGTGATGCTGTAGGCTATGAACAAGCTCAATCCCTAAACAGAGACGGTTGATATTCCAAGTCAAAACATCAAGAAAAAGGGACGTCCGATGGGAAAAGAAGGGCTGCCTGGAGGCCATCGGCGTGCACAACTGCCGTGAAGACAGTCCACGGTCCAGCATTACACGATCAAGAGCGTCAAATAGGCAACCAGTCATACAGTATAGTTCTCGGGTGCCGAACGACTTGCCTTGACTGACACGAAGGGCAGTCACACAACGCTGCCTCAACCGTAGGTACGTCTCCAAGGCCGATAGGGGTTGACGGCCAGTCGCGCCTCCAAAGTACTGCCAAGCACGAACTAACGTTGGATCAAGGCTGGAGGGATCGAAGCCCTCGTCGCCTGCTGAGAAGATCTCCTGGGACTTGTTGTAGAGTTTACAGTATAAGAGGCCATTCTGCTGTAGACTCGACTGCTGATGAGGTTCCAGTGTCAGGCTACCGCAATCCTGCAGCAGCGACAACGGATAGAACTCAGCTCGCCAAGGCAATGGATTCAATCCGTCCCCGTAGGCGATGTCACCATGGACGCTGCTTCTAGATACAGAGCCGCGACTGGTCTTTCTCGGTATTCCATCCGTAATGAGATCCTCCACACCATCTCCATTTGCCGAAGTCTCGTCGTCGTTTCTAGGGGTAGCTTTCGGAAGGTGAGTTCGTTTGAAGTGGTGGAGACTATAATCGGCCTGTTGTAACCAGGTCGAAAATTGTCCCAGACAGCATTTTCGCCAGTTGAGCGTCAAAGGGATCTTGGTATCTTCTTTTCCCTTCTCCGTAACCCAACCCGGGACAACCACTTCCTTTCCAAGAGAGATGAAGCGGTCCACGAGGAAGTGGGAATTGATTGCTTGGTCCCAGTAATAGCAAAAGCGCTCTCGCATACCATCCCATGTATGATGCTTTGTGAGTGACTCCAACTCTTTGGACACGACAAGAAGCTGGGCGCTTTTGAACTTTCCATTTATGGTACAAGCAAGGCGTTGTTGAATATCCTCCCAAAGTGTTTCTAATTTGTCAGCCCGCAGATTGTGTTGCGAGACACTGTCTGCCGCCTCAAGTGCCCGAATGTCATTAGCAGTTGCTGGTAAGCAGTTTTGATTCTCGGGGTATGTATGGACCAGTGCCGGCAGCCAAACATTATTCATCCATTGCGTGAATTCGTCGTCTGTCAACCCTGCGAATTCACGGTCAGGATCATACAATCCCGGAAACAGGGCATAGATCTCTAACGATTCGGATGGATACCCGAGTAGCAGGTGTGGGATACGGTAGGCCGGTTGACGAGAGACTTGTCAGTGGTTTGTATGCGGGTCTCTATGTCTAACACGCCGATGCGGCAGATGCAATGAGGTCGTGAGTCTAGAATGAGGCGGACGGATGATTGTCCAAGAGATACCTTCCCGAGCCACTGCCAGGCTCGAAGCAAATCCGGCGGCATATTGAATATCGAAGTGGATGGACAACGAACTAGTGGGCCCTAACTTTACCGTGTCTAGGTTTAGATCTAGAACCGGTGGCACACTAGAGCCCTTGTTTAACCCCGTAAAGAGTTCACGGCGTGCGGATGGAGGAAAGGTCTCATACCATTGCGATGGAGATGACGATTCTGCCAGATACGGCTGATGGATTATGTCAGGACAGGTGTACTGTGTGAGTTTTGTAAGAGAGATTGAGGCAGATGGGGACGGCCGAGAAGGCCTTTGGTGTGGTTGAGCTGTGCATCAGTGATGAGACACAAGCTGAGACACCAATTTCTTCGCCAGCCACGTCAATGATTGATTTTCACCTTCATTATTGAGCTCTGACGGCTGCTGTGGCTGCTCCCGTCCCAGCATCATGGAAATGTTTGCAGTTTCCAGGTGAGATTTTCAAGTGTTGTTTTTGTTTACATATATCGAAGTTTTAACGTCGAGTAGCGGTTTGTATATTCAGCGATCAACAAGACACGGAATTGACATTGGAAGTGAGCCATATTGGGGATTAGTGATATCTGAACTTTGATGAATAGTCAACCTTGTCGTTTCTCCTTTCTTCTTCATCCTTTTTTTTTAAAAAAAAAGAAAAGAAAGGAAAGGAAAACTTCTCTAGGGTCAAATCGGAATCCAATCCTCAAGGACAAAGGTTACACTACAGACAGATTAAGCAGAGCTGAGTACTACTGTGGCACTGAGTGTGAAGTTAAATTCTGCTTAAGATTGTTTGTTATCAAGCAAACAAGGTTGAGGTTAGTCCGGATGTCAATCGATATTTTCTTTTTCTTTTCTTTTTTTGGTGTTGACTATCTTGTTGAACTATTGTTGGGGGTGAAAAGGAATAGATTTAAAAAAAAAAATGAAAGAAAATGAAACTAAGGAAGGTCAAAAAAACAAGAACAAGGTAAAGAATTAAGGAATAATCATTCATCGTTGTACTATTCTTTTCTTTCCCTTCCTCCGTTGTTTCGGGCTCACTTGCCCTTGTCTCTTCATCCGTTAGGGCAAGTTATCCCCATTCGGCATTATTAACTATCTTTTCCTTCAACTGACTTCCATATTGGTCATGTAATATGCTTATTATCCAATGTCAGCATGACAATATGATAAGATTAGACCTGGTATAGCATCGTGGTCGATCGCTTACCCGAATAGAATCGCCATTCTAACTCAGTATCTATGGTAGACGATGAGCCCTATGAGTGATATAATATGCAATGCCTCCCATAAAACAAGTATTAAAATCCAAATAAGATATTACTGATTGAAACTTTCAAAGAAAAAGGAAAAGAAGTTTCGAACTTTGCACAGCCAAGCAATCATGTCGAACCGCCCCAAGGAACTGGATTCTAAAGTCCTCACTATCCAAGACCTAGAACTTGAGGCCCGGAAAAGACTTACAGATGTCGTAGGAGGTACTACACATCCAGAGTTGGCAGTAAAGAAGCATCCATGTACTGATATGTGTCTTTACTTGTCCTCTAGACTACTATAATGGAGGAGCCAACGATATGCCTCACTTCGCCAATAAAGTTGCAGCCTGAGAGACAATGAATTGGCCTATTCTCGATACAAACTACGACCACGAGTCCTCCGTGACGTTGATGGAGTAGACGCATCCACAACCATTTTCGGCACCAAAGTGTCATTCCCATTCGGCTTTGCTCCAGCAGCTGCCCATAGACTGGCCCATCCTGACGGTGAACTCGCCACTTCCCGGGCAGCCGCAAAGAATAATATCCCAATGTGCTTGTCCTCTTGGTCATCCTCAAGCATCGAGGAGGTTATTGCACAAGGTGGCCAGAATCCGTATGCTATGCAGATATCCTTCTTTCGAGACGTTTCAATCACCAAAAGAATCATCGAACGGGCAGAAGGTAAGTTCGTCTATTCGCTTACTCAGTATAGCCAGTTGTGCGGATAGTATAGGGCTGACGCTATAAATCGTTGTATAGCGGCGGGATATAAAGCACTATTCGTCAGTGTTGATCTCCCTGTCCTCGGACACCGACTGAACGAATCTCGGAATAACTTTGCCTTTCCCGACCATATGCGGTTCCCCGTCCTCGCCGAGAGCCTTGAGATGGGATTGGATGACACAGGCAGTCGGGTGTTTGGTTAGCCTTTTCTTTTCTCTTCCCTTCTGGTTCTACCTTGGGGAATATCGGCCTAATTAGTCTGAACAGACCCAAGCCTCCGATGGGATAAGACTATCCCATGGCTGAAGCAAAACACAAAACTTGAGATTTGGCTTAAAAGGGGTAGGTTTAGTCCCATACTTGCACTCAATACGACTGATATATTGAACTGCTACTGTTAGTATGCGCTCCTGGGGATGTCCAACTTGCCATCGACTACAAGCTCAACGGAGTCATTATATCAAATCATGGGGGTCGCCAGCTGGATGGGGTCCCTGCCACCTTAGATACCTTGCGCGCCTGTAGTCCGGTAGCCAAAGGGAAGATTCCCCTGGCTATAGATGGCGGCATCCGTTGTGGGGCGGATGTTTTCAAAGCCATCGCCTTGGGAGCGAAGATGTGTTTTGTCGGACGAATTCCTGTTTGGGGCTTGGCTGTCAGTATCCTTCCTTAGTATCTTCTTCTCGATGCTTCACCCGGTGACTGACTGTATTTATAGTATAATGGAGAAAGGGGGGTGGATCTTGCCATTAAAATCATCAAAGAGGAGTTTTTGCGGACAATGATGTTCACAGGGTAAATTATAATTTCTTTCAGACAAGAGTCAGTGTCGACTGACTGGTAATATAGGTGCAAGGCTCTTAGTGACATTTCAGAGGATCATCTTGTTGTTTTGGAGCCTAACGGACGTCTTTCCAGGCTCTAGGGTTTCATCAGAGAGGACGATGTAGAATTTGGAAACGCAATTTGATATATAGTCCCAGTCACCACAGACCCCTTGGAGGCAGACAATAGGTGTACATTCATGTTCATTGCGAAATTCTGGATGGTTATTGTGATGCGGCCATCGCTTAATCCGCCTTTGAGACTTTCGATATCTGTCTTGTTGAAAAACACACAGAGATAATACTAGAAGAGCCATTTCTTGATTGCAGATCAGGCATTTGTGGCCTCGCACCTACATAGGAGTAAGACAGGTGTCGTCTTCTTATAAAGCGCTCGCCTGGATTCAAACTCAAGCTCCCACTTCCCAGTGATAGCTTTTTACAATTAGCTTTCGGTACTAAGATCAACTTCGAGCCATGAGAAAAAAAGTAGTAAAATCATATATCATTACGCATTGCACTATTCCTAGACATAAAAAAGCCCTTTGTTACTCTCACACATGACCTTCAACCAACTGGGACTTATATCGTTATTCGACGGTTGTTGATGTTTCTTCCATACCTTCTTTGCTATTTCGAGGGCATTTTTGAAATTCTCAAGTCCGCTAGCTTTACACCACCGACCCAGCCACTGGGCAAACCAGCTCTGTAATACGGAATCGAGAGCTTCACATGCTGCAATAAATGCCGCCCAGAGCATGGGAGCGGTCGGGATATCACCGTCGTCACATTGTGCAAGAGATTCCTGAACTTGCCAAACTTTATCTTGTAGAATGATTGGGTCCACGTCGTATATCCTCCGGTAGAAGAAGATGAGAAGCGCTTTGTGCAGGGCCACGATCATACAACGAGTAGACTTGCTATTGGACGGGCAGACCCAAGTGTCATTCGAGTCTTCTAAGCCTCCTTCACCGTAGGGAGGAATTGGTGGCGGTCTCCATATACAAATACATCGTTCCAGGCTACGTGCTCGTGTAGAGAATTGCTTGAAGTCCAGGATACTTACAGAAGTCCCCAATTCAGACATGTCTCGTTCATTTCCAAGGCGTGTTACCTGAGCAATGAGGAATAACAAGGGCTCCGGCATACCAAACACCTTGGGGTACATGGTAGATTCCCATCGCCCTGGTATCTCCAAGTGGATGTCATTCTCACCCAAATGCTGTTCTTTCAATTCATCCATCTTCTGGTCAAGCCGGTCTTCCCATTGGCGAAGACGGAAGGAGTTGCTGGAAGCCATAGAGGTTACAGTATCTGGCGACGTACTCGGGTCTTGTACGCTGGGGCACTTTAGATGCGATACGGAAGTGCTTTCATAGAAGATGCGGAGGTAAACATAACAATGATGTAATAAGCGTACCTTCGACGATTTACGCTTCTTCGGTATGCCACGGAAGCAAATCCAGTTCTCGCAATCCAATAGACATCTCCTTATGCGGTCTTCGTTACCCTGATAAGCCTATTTCCCGTCCCCAACAAGTCAGTGGGGGGTGGTCCTGGATTCACCATTGCGTAGATCCTACAACAACCAGGGGAAATAACGTGTGGCCACTTACGGAAACCGTGCTCATGCTCATCAGTGCAATGAGAATATCTTTGTATTTACTTCTCTTTTCGCTGGTGGACACATCCTGCAATGCCTTATGTAGATATCTCTGAGCTTCACCAGCATATTTCATTGCCTGTGTCTGCCAATGCTCATGAGAGACTGGTTGTGTGGATAACGCGTCTTTCACATAAGCACTCGTCGCAAGGATTGCATAAAATATGCATGAGGATGCATTTCCCGGTTGTTCACCCAGGGTCAATTGAGCCAGAGTTGCCATCGCACTGGGCACATGGAGGAGCTGCCAGGGAGACTTGTTTGACTGAACGGGAGAGAAAATCTTAACGAGGTTGTTTTTATATTCTAACAGGAGAAGGGGCGCGTCAAGGGGAGCCAGATTGGGAACCGGCGAACAGTGTTCTATTTGTCCGGGCAGAGTGGGTAGACCCAAGAGATCCGAATCTTCAGTCACAAAACTCTGGGATAGAAATTCATTGTTTTCCGGTAGGTGACGGGTCGTGCTGAAAAGGTTTCCGACCTGTAACCCATGGGTAGTATGTACATCTATGCCTTCGAATAGACAATCCAAGAGAGGGTCATTGATTAAGGAGTCTTCGAAGGCTATGCCAAAATCCTCTCCAGCCGGCACATCCTGATATACTGGGGACTGTTCAGCCGAGAACGTCGGGGCTGTCTCAGCCACCGCTGTGTCCGATTGCATTACACGAAAGGCTCCAAAGGGGCCCAGGCAGGTATCAAAGACCTCGCCTGGTAGTTGCTCGAGCTCTTCGCATCTGTCGTCAATGCGCATTAATAGGGTATTTATATCGTTTGGATTGACACTGGCTATTAATTCTTCACTCATTTCCTGGCGCAGATCTTCAGTGAACAAGGGCCGGCGACATCTTGAGCCTTGGGCGTCGACTGCATCAAACACTAGTCGGATTTCATAGCCCTCACAGACCAAGCCCAGGTTTCGACAAATTAAGCATGACGGACGGTTCTCATCGCATTTCACATGGCGATTACGACAAGTTCCACAACCGCCTAAAGATCGAGGCCGCGTTGATGCTGGGGAGGCTTTAGCCTTGCGAGGGCCTGTCCTTGAAGAACGAGTTGTGGATGTCATGAGAACAACAATACCAATACTAAGTAGCTGAGAGGTTACCCCAAAACAGGTTGAACAAAAAGCAGAAGTTAAAAGCAAAGTGCAGATGAATCTGGAATGTTACCACGAATGGCGGGGATAAGTTGCCTCTTCAAGAGAGAAGAAGAGACAAGACAAGAAGAAAAAGCGGGGGAACAGAAAGAGGATCCACTTTACTGATAATGCTAAATGATGCATTGATTGCGATAGGGAAAGGATCTATCTCTAGAAACCCCCATCTTACCTACCGTTTTCTACAGAGCTTAGGGAATTGACCAGTAGTAGATACTACAGTATATATATACATATATATGTATGTATATGTATAAAAGCACGCATTCCCTCCGGGTCAATGATGGCTTTAAAATTCTCTTTTCCTATTCACAACAACAATTACTACCACTGCTACTACTGATCCCCCAACTTTCTAATATGCAGGAAAAAATAAACATTTTATTGATCGGCTGTGGTGGAATTGGAACTATTAATGCCCTTAATGTCGAAACGGGAGGTCAAGCAGCCGTCACAGCTGTCTTACGCTCCAACTATGAACATGTCAAACTTCATGGGTTCACCATTAAGTCAGTAGATCATGGTGAGATTGAAGGGTTTCGACCAACTACTCGTAAGAGCCCTTTTATATATATATATATATATATATATATATTCCCTTCGTTTGGAAAGACCGGTGATCTAACCAAAATTCCCTTCCAGTGCGAAATACTATCCCCAACGTCGTAGAGGAAAAGTTACTGCCGTACAAGTACATTCTCTGCACTACGAAAAACTATGCGGATATTCCTCCTACGGTGGCAGACCTCATCCGTTCAGCTGTGACACCCGGTTATTCAATCCTCGTTCTCGTTCAGAACGGACTCAACATCGAGAAACCGGTCATTACAGCTTTCCCGCATAACATTGTTCTGTCCGGGGTCAGCTTCTGCGGTTCCCACCAAGTTGCAATAGGAACAATTCTTCATGAAGATGACGATGAGCTTTATATTGGGGCTTTTCGCAACCCTATGAAAGATCCCGAAGAAGAAGATCGAGCGGCTATAGAGTTCTGTCGGATATACGGGGCTGGGGGTAAATGCAAACCCCAGCATAACCCCAACGTGGATTTCAGCCGTTGGAGAAAACTGTTATACAACGCATGTCTGAACTCCATTTGTGCCGTAACGGACCTGGATACAGGTCGGATTCAACTAGCAAACGGTGCACTTGATCAGTTGGTCCGACCCGCGATGGAAGAAATCCGAGCAGCTGCAAAGGCTTGTGGGCACGATTTGCCCGCAGAGCTGGTGGAGTTTATGATCACATTGGACCCCATTATTATGTATAATCCTCCGAGTATGCAAGTCGATTTACGGAAGGGACGCTACTGCGAGTTTGAGAATGTTGTCGGTGAGCCGTTGAAGGGAAAGCGAAAGGTGTCCCCATGCCTACACTAACTGTGCTCTACGGGATCCTGAAGTCAATTCAATGGAGAACTAAGCAAAAGAACGGTCTAGTCTCTATCCCTGATCCCGAGGATCATACAGTGAAGAGATAGATAGGTTAATGCAAGAATTACTTTTGTTTTCATGTCGCTACTGACTAATCTACCTTGTTTAGTTATGTCCTGATGATCTTATGCAAGCCCTACATAGCTGAGTCAGTCTCAGCCTTAAATACATTTTATACAGACTAGGCAACAACCAGTTAAGATCCATTTATACCTGAGGTTCTATTTTACCAGCTGATCTTCATCTTCACTTCTTTTTTCTTTCTCTTTCATCTTCCTTCATTCTCTCCTCCCCTTCTCCCTCCACCTCTTTCTCTCATTTCTTCATCCAATTTCCTTTTTTCTTTGTTTTCGGTTTTCCTATATTAATCAATTATATCCCCCCCCCCCGCAGATGGAATTATTCAAAAAGATTCTGACCGAATTGGGACTTCTTTCTCTCTGGCAATCGTCCCGAGATGTAGAACTCCTTTGCGCGCAGCGTTTTGTCCGATTATTTGCTTATGGAGGTTCAACGCTCATTTTAGCCTCTTACCTGTCCGCTTTAGGAATCTCTGATGCTCGTATCGGTCTTTTTATGACCTTGACCCTGGTCGGCGATGTAGTCATTAGCTTCTTCCTGACCCTCTTTGCCGATACGATGGGTCGCAAAGCTGTCTTGCTTCTGGGTTCAATCTTGATGGCTGGAAGTGGTGTGATCTTTGCCTTGTTCGGTAATTTCTGGGTCCTCCTCGCGGCGGCCGTGCTTGGAGTCATTAGTCCCAGGTAAGCATGGTAGCCAGCTGCCCCATTCCTGTCCCCTCCTAATCTTTGATAGTGGAAATGAGATTGGCCCGTTTCGGGCTGTGGAGGAGTCCACTCTGGCTCATCTCACCCCTCACGAGTTACTGAGCGATATATTTGCCTGGTATTCTCTGATCGGTACCGCCGGTACAGCCCTGGGTATGATGGCCTGTGGCTGGGCGATCAATCTTCTACAGGTCATCCGGGGGTGGCAGTTCCTCGGTGCCTGTCAGGCCATTTTCTTCGCCTATGCCGCTATTGGTGTGGTGAAGTTCATCCTGTCCCTCGCTTTGAGTAGCAATGTGGAGGCGGAGGAGAAACAAGACCCTACTCAGCAACAGGGCGATAATACTGAAACTCGTCCTCTATTGGATAGTCTGGCTCAGCCGAAGACAAAGCCGTTGTTTTCTTTACTAAAAGACGAAAACCTTGTATCCTTGGTCACTAGACTTTCCATCCTATTTGCGCTTGATTCGTTTGCTTCGGGCTTGGCATCATTGTACGTGGGTATTCGCTCAAAATGGATATACATACTAATTACCATGCCCATTGCTTATGAATATTGTGTTGACTATTGCAGGTCTTGGATGACATACTTCTTCAAACGCAAGTTTGCTTTGCCTGAAGCTAAACTTGGTTCGATCTTTTTCACTACCAGCATTATCGCTGCCGCATCCATGCTGGTGGCATCATCCATTGCCAAGCGTTTTGGCAACATCAAGGTACGGCAGACACATAAATAATTGCAATGCTCTTGAATACTGACGCATCATAACCTAGACAATGGTCTTCACTCATCTCCCCTCGGCCATTTGTCTGGCTCTCATTCCAGTGCCAAACATCCTACCTCTGGCCCTAACTTTCTTAATTCTCCGGGCTTGTTCACAGAATATGGATGTTGCGCCTCGATCTGCCTTCTTGGCCGCGGCGCTTCCATCGGATAAGCGCACTGCCATCATGGGTGCTATTAACGTAGTCAAGACCGGCAGTCAGAGTCTCGGTCCGCTACTTACAGGTGTTCTCGCAAACCATGGATTTTTTGGCCTTTCCTTCACCATCGCTGGTAGCTTAAAGGCTATCTATGATATTGGTATGTTGCTCAGTTTCGCAAAACGTGAGCCGGCCCGAAGGCGAAATGTCACGCCTGAGAATGGAAGTCCTTGAGATGGAGTTTCTTAGTGAAGCTGTCATCTTTCAAAGTCTCGAGGAACTAGTAGTAAGTGGTAAAAATTTTCCTGCACTATATAAAACCATAGAAGATATATCACCATCGCTCTCTCATCAAGTCCTGTGATGAATGGAGGCTATTCATATACGCAACTTTTAAAAGCATGACCGTATAGCTCCGTGCATCGTCTTTTTCTTTCCGTTCTTTCCTTGCACACTTCGCTGTCCACAATTCCCATGTCTAGCAAAAGAATCATCGATGGGAAGACAATGCGACCATCATATTAGCTTCACCTCTAACAAAATGGTCGGGATCACGGTTTCATTTTTTGGCATTGAGTAAGTGAGGTTCCAATACATGAAGTCACTGAACCTAGGTTAGCATCATTGATCAAATGTGGGGGGAGAAGGAAGTAAGGACAAAGGTAAAGGTAGAGGGCAAGGGGCAGCGAGGGCATACTTAATGGTGGCATCGCTCGCAGTATATGAAACATTCAGCGTCGGGTCGAAATTTCCGGACACTTTGAGACTTAGCCCCACAAGGTCTTCCCAACCAGACACATCCCTCTTTTGACTGAAAGGGGAGACAAGGAACTGAAATTGGGAGTCAGACGTGCCTTGGGGGTAGGTGAGGCTCAGATAGCCTGGCCCTACTTCTGCGTCGAGGGCTTTTTCCGTTGCGTACAGCTGTCAAAATATTTAGATGGCATGACTTTGAAGCAACGTCAACAGGAAGCAAACCGTAATCCAACCGATCCCTGCTCCAGTATCCCATTGGATCACCGCTGAATTGAACGTAGATGGATTGACCGCAGGTCCGCCTACAACGGTCTCGTTAAAGCTCTCGGCTCCGATACTGATTTTCTCATCTAGCCAGGCGTTAATATGTCGGGGAGAGTAGTCGTATGGGACCGATTGGGCCGACGCATTAAATATGTGCTCCCCTGGAAATGTTCTTAAAGCATCCACCACGACGGTTGGAACCAGAGAAGTATGGAATCCGGATAGTATTGCGATCAGCGGCGACATGGCAAAGTCTGAATTATGAGACATCATATAAACCTATCCCGTTAGCTTCGTTATAATCTCATGGGATCGATTAAGGATTCTTACCTTATCAATAAGAGGCGAAGCTTCCTTCCCAACAAGTGTCCAAATGTGCGCAGACATGATACCAAAATATTTCTGCATATCGAACCCGTACGAACGGTCCCATGGTCCTGCAAGGTTTTTCAGTCCTGCATGGTACAATTGACCGATGGCGTACCAGGTTGCTTCTAGCATCTCCTTTCCTTTCTCTTTCATCACTGAGTCTTCGGCGGCGTACTTCGCCCACATCGTCAAAGCGATCAAGGATACGCCGGTGTACGTAGCGCTATTAAATTCTGACAGGGTGTGAGTACGGTCGAACAGTTCAATGATCTCCTGAGCGTAATTCTCGCCAGCGACGGTCATATTCTCATCGGCGAGCTTTTGGCCTGTCCACCCGCTCACAAGGGCCCGCATCAAAGCCTGCCCAAGTCAGATCCCGGTGTACTCAGTGCTTCTCAGATGCAGTCTATACTTACAGGATTAGTATACGAGGGATATAAGTTATCTCCATCAACATCTCCCACTCGATAACTATCTCCGATGGTGTTGTTGCTCAGAGATGCTAGCATTAGATCCGTGACTTCTGGGTTCACCAAGTGAGGAAACTCTTCCAAGGCGATCACGAAAGTGACCCCGATGAAGCCCCTCCAGTTAGGATCCCAAGTGTCGTAAAGCTTCGATGGATACGCCGAAGTGCCCACTGTAGGCGCTTCAGGGTACACTTGGTAATCGCCGTACCTAGCTTGGAATCAGCCGGCACTCAAACAATGCAGCGCTAACCCACCATTGATCTTCTGGGTCCTTGAACTGCCCCTCGATGATGTTTCGGATGATTGTCATGGCCTCCGCCACATCATTGTTCTGGTCGCGAGCCAATAAGCCTACCGCGTACCATGCAGATGTTCTAGTGTCATGACGCAAGGCTGCCGCTGCGGTAGGATCGAATACCAGCCCGGCTTGCGAATCGTAGATGCGGTCCAGATAGTCCATCGATTCGGTAAACAGCTGGCATACATCCTTGGTCCATGAATCCAAGCAGCTACCGGTGACCGTGGCAACGCACGCAATGATCGTTAACGCCCGGTAGAGGAAGGATGTCGACTCCATCAGTATTTTCACCGAACAGTCATTTGAAACGTAAGTGTAAGGTTTGAGACACTGCCACGGAGGGGGGACAGAGGCAGTTGAGTCAGTCTACTAAATACATACAAGGTCCCAAAGGAAGTGTGGCTATACCATGGGAGAACTTCGTTGATAGTGGAAAAGGGAATATTCAAGTATCAACACTTCAAAGTGGAGAAAGTGCGCCAACTATCTCAACGCCGAATGCATCACACCTATCATTGGTGCAAATTCTCTCTCTATCTTTCCTGATCTTCGCAACTCCGTCCGGTGGTTTTACCGAAGCTCAATTTGACCCTTGGATTCCAGAAACTCGGAGATGATCCGAGATTTAATCACAGCATGAATTTGAATGCAGGATCTCTATCGTCATTATATCCCACGTACTTATTATATTTACCCTCTCCCTTGTCCCGATTCACTTTCGCGCAATACATTATGTTGAGTAGAATCCTGAAATCGGGGTCAGTCATCGGCTCTGTCAATCATTCCCACCAACTCACATAAACCAGGCAAAGACAAGGAGGCCCAGGATCACAGTATGGCCGCGATGATACTGTGGCTTATCCGCATTAGGATAGTTAAATGCTAAATGAGTCCCATCCCTCGTTAGTTGCTTGGTTTCCAGAGCTGACCATGGTCGACAGCTACTTACTGGCAACGAATCCAGCGCAGTTGGCGATCGCCAGCTGCATCGCCGACGTCGTTGCACGTTTATAATGTCCAGCCGAATTATTGGAGTTCCACACCAAGATACATGGTACGCTACTATACATGCCAGTGGCCATGAGAAAGGTCATTGCATACTTAATCTTGGCCGAGTGGATGTTGGCGATCGCTCCATATCCAGCAATGGAGATGGGCAATGTAAATAACATGATCGTTCCTCGGAGCTTGAGGCGATCCGAGATAAAAGCCACGATCACTATGGCACGTCAATATCACTCTACCACCGGAAAAAGAAAAAGAGAAAGAAAGAACAAGGGCCGCCTGCCTGTTAAGATTGCAGCAACTGCGTATGGAATCACCGTCCATAACTGCACCGCATTTGCATCCGTTGCAAAGCCACTTTCGTCGATGATGGTAGGCAGCTATTTCGTAACGGGCTTCCAGTCAGCCCTCCGGTGAGATAGGATGATATCAAGCCTACATACAAATAGCCCAAAGGAATACAGGCCGGACAGGATAGCAAAGTATGCTGTTGCGGAGAACCACATCTGAGGGTCCAAAACCCCCCTTCGTACCTCAGACCACTTGAATGTCTCTGGAACATCGGTGGACATACTAGTATTTTTGGTTAGCACGTGTCGGTCTGTGTACGATGCACAGTCGTAGTCATAGTTTATTTGGAAGAAGAAAACCGAAGGGGGGGGCAGGATTACCTTGCGGATGCAGATGGGTTATCCAGCATGATTCTTTGTCGTGCAAATAACCGTTCTTCCGCTGTCAAGAATGAAGATGTTTCCAAGTTGTTGGGAAGGCAAAGGTAGCTCAAGCCACCGCATACAAAGGTCTATCCAGGGTTCAGATGGCTGAGTGCACGGGTGCCCGGTTGTGTAATTGCTTACCAGCAGTCCTTCGATAATTAAGATCCAACGCCAGCCCTCTAGTCCAGCCCGGGGGCCAATTTCCGCCAAGCCACGAGCAAGCAGTCCTATTGTATGGGAAGATAGAAAAGTCCCACATTAGCTACAGTTCTTGACAGAAAGACCAGACTGAGTTACTAGCCGACTGATAAGCCGCTGCTTTCGTAAGGGCGCTTACCTCCAAAGGCTCCTGACAATGACGCAGCAGTATAAAATAAACCAATGCGCAAAGCAAGGTCACCTCTCCTATAGAAGAAAGACAGATACAGGACCTAAAAAAGAGGAATAAGAGTCAATCTACGTCCACAGAAAAGGTAAAAGTAGGCTGACTGACCATGCCAGGTAACAGGCCTCCCTCCGCAACTCCGAGGATAGCACGCACGGCTACAAAACTGGCGAAATTGCGGACAAATCCTAGGCACATTGTGATGATCCCCCAGACCATTGTGAGCAATGGTAGCCAAATCCGTGGGGATGCCTTTTTGATAATGAGGTTACTGGGGAGTTCACTGTCAAAGCCCGAATGCTCTCCGAATCAGTCACACGCTCGATATCAGGCAATTCGCTGCCTTGTCCATCACAGTGACCTACTTACCTACACACGTAGGTGAGATAGAAGACTGTCAGTCCGACATCGTATTGGTGTCCCGTGAGCTTGAGATCTTCCTCGAGCCCGAGAATTTTGGCATTGCCAACATTTGTTCGATCCAAGAAGGAACATAGAAAGAGTACGGCCAAGACAGGAAGTATTCTGTTCGAGAGTGGGTCCTTTCTTTAGTCCGCTGGGCATACATTAAGGTGGAGTGGGTCTATGCCAGATAATAGATTTTTTACCTTGTGTCCAATTTAAAAAGGATCTTCCGGGTTAGGGCCTGCTCGGCGGCATGATTATCCATCATCTCCGCAAATGATGATGATGATTTAATGTCTTGGGTCATCGTTCTCTTGTTGTTCTTTTATTAGATATATGTGTATGTAGATTTTGCTTGGTTTCAACTTCAAAAGTACTTCCGGGCAGTGTGTTGCTACTTGCATAGAAGAGTTTCGATTGAGGGGGTGTAACGTGTTCATGCACTGTGAAGTCAGGAGGATATAAAAAAGTAAGAAAGAAGCAAGGGGAAAAGGTAAAAAATTTTTCAGCAGTTTCCCCTCTTTTATATATAGATCGATCTCCGGACCGAGGGTTATACACACTATCTATTAACAAGTAGGTATATTATATACATAGTATAAATCCTTACCATACTACCAGCAGAACCCATTCGGTAATCATTTCTAAGTCCCGACAGGATTTGGCCCAAGCCCTTTAAAAGGAATTGGATGGTAACCACAGAAATAAAGAATAACTGTCATTAGTGGAAAGGGTTACCAATCAAGATGATGTCCATTTGTTAATTCCCCGCATTTTTTATTTAGGGTTGCATTTGCGGGGAAACAAAACAATTGTTTTTTTTTTTTTTTTTTTTTTTTTTTTTTCTTTTTTTTTTTTTTTTTTTCCTTCCTTTCACATTTCGGTCTGTCGGCATCCAAATCTGAGTCCCGAATTTGGCCTTTTCTTTCATCTTTTCTATAACCGAATTTCTACGCCTTTGAGGAACCTTCAAGTTACAGGCAATTAACCAAGTTGTACTGGATATAGATAGGTTGTCTATATGTACATACATACATACATACAGCCCTTGTGGGCTTTTGCTATCCAGATTGATCTCTACATTTATATGCATACATTTGACCTTCCATCCCTTTCATGATTGACATACAGGCCCCAATGGCCAGCGCAAATTCTTGCTTTGCCTCCACCCCACACTCACTCACATCACTCCATAACTTCCAAATGCTGGGAAACGGCGAAATCCGCGCCGGTTTTGCTTTTAACTTCCTCCACATCCACGCCTGGGGCCAGCTCAGTCAACAGGAGTTCTCCCCTAGACCGGTCTACCTGAAATACACACTGAGGTAATAGTTAGCCCTTCTATTCACATCGTTGCGTCACTTTGGTGAACTCACTAAGTCTGTGATGATTGTGCTAACACAGTTGGCGCCTGTCAACGGCAATCTGCACTCGGATACAATCTTCGGCGTCCCATCCTTGGCCGTGTGCGTCGTGGCCACCACAATCTTGGTCTGGTCCGGGTTGGAGATCAGGTCCATCGCTCCACCCATGCCCTTAAAAACCTTTCCGGGAATCATGTAGTTCGCCAGGTCGCCCTTGGCGCTGACCTGCAAAGCCTGCAAGAGAAATCAGCCATGAGCTGCCCATCAGCAGGAAATTAATTTACGAACCCCTAAGATAGAAACATCCACATGTCCGCCTCGAATCATCCCGAACGATTCACTGCTATCAAAGGTTGCAGCACCTGGAACTAGTGTGACAGTTTCTTTGCCAGCATTGATGATGTCCCTAGGGGGATCAAATGTTAAGAAATGAACATAACCACTGGTTTGGCGTACTTACGGGTCCACTTCATCTTCTGTGGGGTATGGTCCCTGAGTTCCGTCAGTGGGCGTGCCACCAGTAATCAACAATATTCCCCACAAGGGCAACTCACCATGCCCAACAGACCGTTTTCAGACTGTACCCAGACCTTGACTCCCTCCGGAAGAAATGATGGAGCGAGTGTCGGCAAGCCTATGTATCGGTAGTCAGCTAGCATTCAATGGGGAGCCCGGCTGAGACTTACCAACTCCCAAGTTGACATAATACCCCTGCTTCAGTTCTTTAGCAGCCCGCTTAGCAATTCGATCTCTCTGGCTCATGCCAGTGTCTTTTGGCGATTCTGACGTGTTCGTCTCGGTATCAGAGCGCAATTTCTTGATCTCTATGCTCTTCTCAGATGTAGCAGGGACGATTCTGTCCACAAAAATGCCCGGCAAGTCCACATCATCGGGGTTTATGGAGCCAACAGGAACGATGTTCTCAGCTTCCACTATCGTAAGAGAGGCCGCTTTTGCCACCAGAGGACTGAAGGCCTTGGTAGTATAGCTGATATAACGACTTGTTAGAAAACTGAGCAGGGCTGGATTTGGGGGGGGGGGGGGGGTTGCCTACCGGAAAACACAGTTCCCGGCGCTATCCGCCTTCCAAGCACGAAGGATAGAAACATCGCCGGTCAGGGCAGTTTCCATCAAATACGTTTTCCCATTGAAGGTCCTTGTCTCCCGGGGTTTTCCGGACTCCAATACTTTGCCGGATTCACCTACGCGAATGGGAATCTGGCCGTCTTGAACGAATGTGTCTAGCCTCAGTCAGATACATTAGCACTACTTGATCGTGGGGATCGGGCCTGGACCCGGGAAAATATACGACATCAGGGAAAGTGAAGGCAGAACATACGGGCTCCTGTTGGGGTGAAGAACGCAGGTATTCCAGCTCCTCCTGCCCGTAGCCGCTCAGCCAGCGTTCCCTGAGGGCACAGTTCAATGGCAATATCTCCAGTCAGGTACTTCTTCTCCAGAACTTTATTACTCCCCAGGTAAGAGAGAATCAAGCGATTTACTTGTCCAGATTGGGTGAGCGTGGAAAGACCTCCTTTGCCTGGAGCCCCAGCATTGTTCGACACTGCGGTCAAAGAATGCAAGCTCTTCGGACCTCTGCGGTGAATAGCGGAGATAATGGTTTCTATGTCAATGTTTGAATATTTAGTACCGGTTCAAAAACAGGGGACAGTCGATGGATATAACTGCTTACCTGCAACACCGCAGAGTCCAAATCCAGCACTAAGGATAGTCGACCCACTCACTAGATCCGCTACAGCTTCATCGGCATTCTTGAACAACTTTGACGCACCACGATTGATCTTTGGTGCACGTGCTGTTGACGCGGCTGCTGTAGTTGACTGTCGGGTGTAACTTATATGGCTCGGTCGCAACGACGGATGCGCACTTGTTCTATAGAAACCCAATGAACATCTCATAGTAAGAGCCCTCCGGAAACAGGGCAACGCTGAAAGCCGCAACGTCGCCATATTTTGTGTTTTTTTTTCCCCGACAGGACGTAGGTACGGAAAATTTAGGGAGCACCGGTTCTTTGTATCGGAGAAAAGAGAAAACAGCAAGATCGAACGTGAGAGAAGGAAGGAAGAGAGAAAGAGAGAAAGAAAGAAGACTTTTGTTGTTAAGAAACAGAATTCGGGAGATGGGAAGCATCTTCGGAGCTACTTTTGGATACCGAAGGTGGACCCTAATTTCTTTTTTTTTATCATGTCGTCATCCCAATATCCAACCAATCCCAGGTCATAAGTTCATCTAATAGTGAAATGTCCGGAACACCCGGTTCGAAAGCAATACCTGCCCGATTCACGGTATCGATGATCTGCCCATTGGACATGGCAGAAAACTGCAATGGCTCGGACCAAAATAATGGAGAAATAGATGATGTCGTGGGCCCCAAAGCATCATCATATGGATCAACGGCTGGTGGTCTTAGATACTCGGCCGTTCGTGGAATGTTGATCACTTGTGAACTCGACTGTCGCCGGACAACCTCCCTGAGATACCGTCCATATAGGACTGATGCACCATTCCTATGGCCTGGTGTCGCTCCAATCCGTTCGAGGACACCTGCCGTTTCTTCTATTAAGTTCCGCACGCTTGGGATCAGGCTCGGTCTAGTAACCGTTGGCACTACGCTCAAACTGAGGGCAGAGCATGCGGCAAATGAAATCATAATGACCGTATTATTTGGCATGGACTTTAGCCGTGCTTCTCCCTGGATGGCTGCTCTCATCACATTCAATGCAGAAGAGAGCGCGGCAGCGCGGAAGAAGCGCTTGACCTCGAAAGGTGCTGTAGGATGGTTAATGACACCGCCATACGTCGATAGTCGTGTATGTGTAACTAGGATCTCCACGTATGGTGGGAGCGTATACACTTTATATGGAATCAGCTCCTTTCTCGATTTGGCACTACTGCCGAGGTAAACATTACCAGGCTTACATTGTCCTTCCCCAATAGCCGGTGCCCATGTTTCATACCACCGGTCGTAAAAAGCCTCTATCTTAGTCTTGATTCTGTATTTCTTGTAAGCCACTTGTCAGTCAGACCTAACAATCCGAGGGTTTTCTTACGACTGAGCTGCTTCTGAACCAGCATCGGCGATCTGGTAGCTATCACAATCGGCCTTGACTTGATCAAAAAGATCATCCTAATATAAATCACATCAGAGCATGTACATGGTCATTGTTAAACTGTAACATACCAAGTTCCTGCGAAGGACTGCCATAGAGTTCATGGGTCCATCACGAGCGTCCGCAAAGCCGGAAACATGCCATCTATCACAATTTTCGATTATGGCAGTCCGGGGAACTGTGTAGCTCCTGCCACGAGCCAAACACACGCTATAACCAGATATTATTAAGTGAGTCCCCTAGGGATTTTCATGGGAAGCTCTTACCCCCGCTCAAGTACGAACAGTGCAACCCAGGCCCTTTCACGTCGTCGCAGCAACCTTTGGCCCCATTCGGAGCTTGGTTCTGTAGAGTCAAACCCATCCATGTGCAGTGCTCTTTTGGCATCAATGCAGTCAGCTTTGGCAAGCCGCTTAAGCACGCTGCCATCAAAGCTTGTCGAGGGTAGCACAATCTTGTTCATAGATAAGTCTAGTGCGACGGATAAAGCCATGGCGATGTAGGAACAAGTGTCATCATCACCCAAAGAATTGCCAGGTGCCATCCATGGAACATTCACCATAAAGGCCAGGACAATTTCGACTGATTTGAGGCGCTGGGTCATGACCTTCTGTGCCAATACCTTATTATGTCTGGACAGTCTTTTTGATAAAGCATCCGCTGAGGGTAAGAAGAGAGAGGCCGTCATCATTACAGAAGTAAATAGAAAGGATGACTGCGAGCGCACAAATGAAGTGGTATGAATGAGAGGGTCAAGGCCCCATCGAGTATGCGCCAGGTTTTGATAGAAGCTGGTGGGGTATATGAGCGATGAAACTGGAAGGGCTACGAAGAGTTGATTGACATACAAAGCGAAGAGAGTCTCAGCTTCATGCAGGGTCACAAGGCCTAGGTCGATAGGGTCCATATCGGGCCCAAGATCTCGGCTCGCTTTAACGGGAACAAAGAATGATTTTTCAACCGAAACATGACCGTCCAAATTAGTGGGCGCCGTTACTGCAGGGTGTGGTGAAGTCAATGGACGGCAACCCTGGAGATCACGCAACTCAGCTGGTGATAGTTGGAGGTCAGATGCCCGAGCCAGGAGTTGCAGTGGATTCTCTGCATCGTCGAGTGATAGATCGTCGCCGGTGTGAACTTCAGGGGTGGGAGAAATGTTATGAGGATGGCCGGTGTCCTCCGCATGATCCTCTGTCCCATTCTGCAACTGTTGGGGTTGACTGCTATCTAATAAACCCTGCAGAGTAGACATGAGTTTCTGTGCGGTATCAGATTCTGGGCCATCGGCCTTAGGACGCTTGATAGCTTGCTCTATCTGATGCAGTGCCTTCTCAAGACCCTTGCGTTTGCTAAAGGGCAGAGATTAGGGGGCCCGAATCAGCATACAACATTCAAGGGAAAGAGAGATGATGCCGGTGATTCGTACTTTTTCACACCCTTCTGCCTACCGACATGGTGGCTGGGTACAACACATTCCATGTCAGCTCCCCTACACCTATCACACGAAGCATTGCCTAGCTCCCGGTGGCATCGGACTTTGCTTTTTCTGCAGTTAAGGCATGCCGCCTGCCTAGTGGAGGATGTTCTGTCTGTTCTCGTCACCGCTGTGCTTTTCATTATATTATCACTGGCTAGAGTGATGCGAGATTTCCCATGATGATTCCAGAATGTGTTAGAAGTCCAAACGTGCGCACAAGAAGACACACCAGGTCATAGCAGTACACTCTCTAACACAAGTGGGTGTCGATGGACCAAGGATGGGGGACTATTTTACCAAGATATCGATCGCTAAATAAAGACGGTGGCGGACTGAGGAACTCTCTATAAATAATAAGTTTCCATAGGAAAAGGATATTTATGTCTTTTTTTTTTTTTTTTTTTTTTTTTTTTTTTTTTTTTTTTTTTTTTTTTTTTTTTTTTTCCTTTCAAAAGAAAATGAATAAAATGACTTATTGGATAAAGGAGAAAAAGAATACAAAAAGAAAGCCGAACGCGGGGGTCGAACCCGCAACCTTGAGATACCGTGATGACTAAGAGTCTCACGCTCTACCGATTGAGCTAGCCCGGCCATTGTTGAATTTTAAGCATTGTTAAATGTATTATATTCCAAAACCAACAAGGACAACAAATCTATGACATTAATAAATTTGTTTTGTTGGCTGTCAAACAGGACCTACATTCTAGCAGGAATTATATTAGGCGTTTGCACATTAAACGCATAATTTTTATCGTTCGATCTTTGTAAGCTCTCCCTATAATGCATACGACTAGACGAGAAGAAGGTGGGGCGGGGAAATCAAATGAGGATTATTGGCACATCAGAAATAATGTCGGTATGATGCGTTTCAGCCTGGAATAAGTCATGTGCCAGCGGCATTTAGAAAACAAGAGACATGAACAAGAGATGATCAAGTAAGAAAAAAAGAAGTATAGGCATAACTTCGTTAAATCCATAGAATAACATCAGCTTCAGCTAGCCGGAAGATATCTCCACATGGATATGGTGCCATGCCACCTTCGAGTAGTAACAAACTCTTTATGATATGACACGGATTGCTTGAATGCCCGGCAGACTAACAGCAGGTTACGATGGTGGGATGGACAGGCATGAGACGACCTTCAACTGGCTGCTCGTAAAGCCCGCAGCCTTGCACCTAACCCATCCTCAAGGTCTGTTTCCGCCTGTTTCGAATCCTTAACATCCTCACTTGGAACTGGTTCTGCGTCTAAAGCCATGCGCAGGTCTACACCTGCATCATCGGCGAGTTGTTCGATAAGTCGGTCTACCTCGGCTTCACCCTCGGCACCATATTCTCGCATAGAGACACCCTGTGCGACATCCTCAATCGCACTGCTAGCGATTTTGAAATCCTCCGAGCGCGCTAGGAAGTTATTGGCATGAGATACTAGAGCCTCAAGATTGACGCTCTTAGATGCTGCGTCTAGACCTCGAGAAGCCAGGGCCAATGTGCGAGAAGTATCCCGAGTGCTCTGTGCGGCCTTGAGCTCATTGATAATGACATCTGCACGGGCCGCTTCTTCCCTCAGGGTCACCTGTCTCTTTTTCTCGCGAACAGCCGAAGCAGCGTGAATTCGAGCAATTTGAAATTCGCGATTTTTCATAGCCTTGTCGGCCTTTGCCTTTTCGGATTTGAAGGTCGATTCAGCCCGAACCGCCTCTTTTTTGAGTCGATTGGAGTGTAACTACCAAGTTTGGAAGGAATCAGTTAGCCAACTACTGGATGATCTTGGTAATAACAAAAGGGGGCGCGAGTCCCTCGAACAGGAAGTTGAGGGGAGGAATAGGGGGTTTAGAAAGGCAAAACAAAAAAAAAAAAGTATAGAAAGGAAAAGGAGAGAGGGACAGGGAAAAGATGGCAAAGTGGGAAAAAAAAAAAAAAAAAAAAAAAAGGTCTCGAGGGAAGTAGATGAGTTCCAACCTTCACATTGGTACGAGCTTCAAAGATAGGATCTTTCCGAACCATCTTTTCAATATTGTATGGGGTGGACTACAGATGTCTTTGTAGTAAGAAACGATAAGAGAAGAAAATGACAAGATTGGCGAAAGGGTGTAGAGAAAAACTGGGGTTACCTGGAGAGATAAAAGCGGGAGGCAACAACCACTAATAGGTTGTATTGTATTCTAAAGTTTCCTAAATGGTAAACGTCATCCCCCGTTTGCCGTCCTATGTTTAATTCCCTTTGTGCAATCATTTACCAATATCCTTGGGGTTGTTGACTTCCACCTTGTTGTCATCGTGGAAACTGCTTCGACTGAAGCGGAAACGCTACAGCATTTTCGATATTACATTTATTGAACGCAAACCAGTTAGACAGAATTCATTCATTGAAATCGCTCAGTCGCTGTCTTCTTCCAAAACTCCATGAAAGGGAGAAACAAATAGAAAAAGAGACAATTATTGTACAGCCATAATAAACCCTCAACAATCCTTGCCCATAAGAAGAGAACTTAACGTCTCATTATTGTTTGTACCGCAAAAACTCCGTGAACTCCTCTGGCGCTTTCCCAGATTATTGCGCCGCCCAACCTGCGCTGTCCTCAATCCATGCAAAACTCGTCGACGTCGTGCCGGGTTTTCCAGACGATCTATCGCCCACGCAAAGGTTAATAATGACTCCCAGTTCCATCCAATCCCTTCGGCACCGGCGACCGACACGGCTCCCTGAGAGAAATCCCTGCTAACAGCCAGCTGCAATGCCCTGCCCGTCGCATCGCGGAGTGGACGCGCCAAGGCCGGGTTGCACGCTAGTAGTCTTGCGAGAATTCTCATCCGGAAGACCGTGGGACACCTCGATCCCTTCGAGAGAGACGGACTCGGAGTCGAAATTAACCAAAGAATCAAAGGGAAATGCTGATAGATCTCCTCCCTCGAGAACATCAAAGGCGAACCCGTCTTCAAAGACTGAAGAATCTGACTCAACGGATGAATCACCGTGGAATAGGCGGTTGAAGTCATCGTCAGAAAGAGGAGCTGCAAGGTCATCTGCAGCGTGATGTTTAACACTTGACCCGAGGTCAAAGAGTGGTAAGGCGCTTCCATCTCCTTCGAGTCCAGCGACTGACACTGCAGGTCACACAACACCGCTGCAGGATGTTGTGCCACATCGGAGGACTCAGCCAGAGTGGAAGGCTTTAAAGTAGGAGAGTAATCACTGATGGATGGACTAGGGAAAGGAATTCGTTCGAGTGTAGGTTCATCGCGTTCTTGTTTAAACAAGGTCGGTGTGAGTGTGGGGGATGCCGTGGCCGGTGAGCCAGGTTTGGGGGTATTGGCACGAGAGCCGCGAACTTCAGCGGCTAATTGGGCGAGTTGCTGGCTTAAACGGTTGTTTTCTACCTCCATCTGGGACAGCCGCTGGAGGAGAAATTGGTTTTGTTGTTCCATTTGAACCTTTTCATTCTCCAACTTCTCCATCTCCAGTCTCTTGCGCTCCCGAGAGGTTTGAGCCGCCGCCCGATTCCGTAGAACCCGCTCGATGCGGCGCTGCTCCTTCTCATCCTCAGTCTTTGCACGTTTTCTTCGTAACCGAATTAGCCATTTGTTCACAACTCATTGTTCAGACTTGTGTGTAGCTTACCTGGGAGGCAAGTTGGTCTTTGGAACGGGTAGTTCCTGACCCCATGACTTGCGCTTTTTTGCCGGCTTCTTGTCGTCCGACTTGGTTTCGTCAATCTTCTCGTCTGGACTCTGCAAGGAAGTGTCTGCCGGAGAGACAGTCAGGACAGGTACCTCCGACGCCGGGGTGGAAGGCAAAGAGTCTCCCGGGGAAGTAGGGTCTTCCATGATATAAACTGCGGTAATGATTCAAATTGCACCTGTGAGTGATCTTGCGGTTGAAACCCCCTATTGTTACAAAATCGAGCGAATACAGGGTATAACTTGTTTCAGGGTGATGGTTTGGTCACGTCCACAGGTCTCGATCACAGATTCAAGAGAGGCCACGGTGTCATAACGGTTGATCCCGGAGACTAGGCCCCGGTTCAATAGACAGTCCCCGACACGCAGAGGGGAATCAGTGAACTGTTGGGAAAGGACAGGTGTCCAAAATCTAAAAGAGGGTAAAGGTTGCGTAAAGACCAGAGTGTCTTTCTGGTTCGGGGGGAGGGTGGTCCAG
Organism: Aspergillus avenaceus; assembly: GCA_009193465.1. Classification (NCBI taxonomy): domain Eukaryota; kingdom Fungi; phylum Ascomycota; class Eurotiomycetes; order Eurotiales; family Aspergillaceae; genus Aspergillus; species Aspergillus avenaceus. The sequence goes on along the minus strand of ML742153.1, from coordinate 854 downwards.
TCTTTTAAAAGGCCAACGTGGTCTCAGCTACGCCTCCCAGGCAGTAAGGGGGCGGAGTCCTGTGTTACCTCTCAGGGACCGTAACATTACCCTGCACATACCTGGAATGGCTCATATTACACTGCGTTTCTTCATTGTTATTGGGTAATATGTGGTATGATACTGGTAATCGTATCATTCAGGCTATGGGTCAGCATCTGGAACGTTTTCCCCTCAGCCAATCCAATTGTACCCCTGCGTCTCCCCGTCTCTTTACCTCCGACACGCCCATTAACCCGCGACCGTCTTGTCCCCACCCCCCCTTTTGTTTTGAAAGAGATATCCAATAAGGGTTTTGTCCCTTCCAAGGTTCCATTCCCCATTTCCTTTTGGAGGTTTAGATGAATACACCGGGCTCCAGTAGGTGTGTACTCCCGTAGCTGAGACTTCTAAACTTGGAATACGCTACATCGGATGCCCGGCGACTAAGAGTATTACTGTAAAACTGATTTTACATTTGACATACCGGAAGACCTTGTATTATATCCAATTCAAAAATTGGATTTAATTTACATAATTTCCATACCTCAACAGTCGATTAGTATAAATCCTTTAGAAAAAATGAAAAATGAAAAGGAAAAAAAAAAAAGAAAAGAAAAGAAAAAAAACCAAAAGGAAAGAAAGAAGACGAGAAATGGAAGATACAACACGTAAGTGATACAGTGGCGGCTTTCAAACAAAGGCTCCACTGTTTGATCATCGACTCCTGAATGAATCCACTAGCGCAGGTGTCCGGTATTTCAAATTTCATGAAATTCATGAAATTTGGAGGTCCTTTCATGAAATGAAAAAACTGTTTCGAAACACTAAATACG